>JAUYWG010000056.1:12493899-12506670 GCA_034779775.1 Enteromius afrohamiltoni
CGCCGCCCCCCCCCCCCCCCCCCCCCCCCCCATTACATTTTGTGTTTGACATATGCAATTCAGATCTGAAGCACATAAATGTCCTCTACAGACCACCAATGCAGACATTTACTGTAACTTTATTAATTGAGTTTTTTTTCCCAGGATTGATTAGAATGAGGATTTGTGTCAAATCTTAGAGGACCAATCGGCGCATTGCAGGATGCACAGTTATATTTCCAATCATGACACTGAAAAATGGAGAAACAAAAAACTAAATAAAAAAATAATAATAATAACGATAGTTGCTTTAGGAATTCTCATTTCCCTCTTTATTTCATACTGTATTCCAGAGCACATGCACATTCCCTGTATCATAAATAAATGAGCATTCCATGGTTCATGACGGAAAGGTGTGGAAAGCGTTTTGATGTCTTGAGTGTTCTTGGCACAAACTTGAGAGGAGGCGGAGAGAGACACGGAGTAATGTTGTGATGCTCATGGTACTGTCCCTGTCAGATGTCTGATAAAAATCTGCTGTACAGATACTGGATTTACACGTGTCCACCTCTTGCTCTCATCACATGCTTTAACTAGGTTAGGCTTTAATTCCAACCTCTGAATCTTTACTTTCCATAAAATTGAGGCCAGGAGTATGGAATTTCTTTTGTATCGTTTGTCTTTTTTTTTTTTTTTTTTTTTATTTGGCCGAGAATTAGTACTGGAGAACAAACATTCATTAAACTCTTTCAATAAATAACATCACTTTTTCTGAGTCTTTGATGTGCTTTATTGCATATGCATGGAGCTGATCGAGCCTTGGTCAGCATAAGAGACTTTCAAAAATCAAGACACCAAACTTTTTACAAATAAATGTATGAAAAAATACCAACAAATAATTGTCCGCACGTATGACAAAATATATCCTGCAATAGGACCGTTTGCTTTGTCTGGCTCAAGCTGTGGCACCAGTTTACCTGTTATTTGTTAGTTTGGGAAAATATGTTTGAGTGTGATGCATTTTATTATTAGTTTCAAAATAATTAGTGTAACGGTACAGTCTTAATGTGATTCATAAGTCAATACCACATGGGCTTCAGGATTCAAAGTTTTATTCTCTAACAAAAATGAGCAGAAAAACGGTACACAATAAGAACAAGTTAAAATTTGGAGTTTAACAATAAAGCAAGTTCTGTCAAATTAAATTAATCAAATAAAAATTAGATCAGTGCAATAAAACAAGCAAGACTAGGCTTCATTTCTGTATGTTAGACAGTGTGTAAGACTCAAAGGCAGAAATTAGGAATGTGCTAAAGTCAGCAGACAGTGTGTGTGTGTGTGTGTGTGTAAACTCCCTTATTTTGTAATAAGCCGGTAAACTGTATTTAGCGAAGGTAGGGAAGTAAATTGTCATTAAACCATTGTCGGGTGAACTGCAGGTGATCTCCATCAGTGGCGAGGAACACAAGCTTCCCTGCAGAATTCATCGCAGCCAAACCCAAGCGATCCTGGCCAAACAAAACAAAGGTTCAAACAAAAAGAAAAATGGTGACTGTATAATTGATATAATACGTCAATAGCAAAATGGTTAAAAGGTTTAAGGTAAAGTGTTTAAACCAGAAAACAGCACTTGAAGGTTAGTGGGTTAAATGTGGATAATAAAGAAGCTTCAGCTTACCTCTGTATAAATTGCACTTTCCTGCAGTGTTTCCAGCTCTTTAGCTTGACCAGGTTTATAGAAGCCAAACCACTGATAAAGACAATTCAGTTAACAAAGGTTCAGTCCTCTAATTCAATAAAAGAGAGATCGATGTACCTCGGAATCCACAGGATCTACCATAGTGTCCTGCAGGAACTTAACCATGACAAACTTATTCAGAGACATGAGATTTTTCTTGTAGGTCTCATTCACCACCTGAAAGAAATAACATTTATTTACACCACATGCACAAAAATATCTCTCTTTGGTATTAATTTCTCCCTTATCCCGACTTACCCGCTCTTGATTGATATCAGCAAGAAAGAGGCTGTGCTTTTTATACAAGTCATCATTGAGGGGATCATGCCAGTATTGTGCCTGCACCAAGCTAAAATCAAATAACAATTGGATTGACTAGTGAAGGTTTAGATGAGTTTCGGAAATCATAAAATGGCCTGTTGAGAAGCCAAAAGCAGCCATGCACGCACTGTTTTTGAACCATATCTGTGTAGGCTCCTGAGTTTAACATCTTGCGAATCCAGTCACAGATATGAGAGCTTTCACCAGGGCATCGTGGTAGACCAAACACTCCTGTGAGGAAAAAAGCGAGAATCACATCTATGGAAAAAAGCATGCAAAACATTTTAATAGTAGATTCTTATTAGGAATTAATAATATTATTTTAATTATTTAGTGTTAAAATTCTTACCAAATGATTGTTGATATCTAATTTTACATGCTGTAATGTGACTGCAAATCCTACTTCCTATTTCCAAAGAATTTTAATTTTACTCAAAAAAAAAAAAAAAAAAAAAATCAAAAAGGGTTTCATTTCCTGAAGCAACATATTTTGCGAAATGAAAAAAGGGTTGTTGTACCACAGATTTAACCACTTACAAACTGTTCTAGCAAGTAAATCAACCAAAGAGTTGTAATAAAGATATTACCTTGATGCTGCCCACCGACTGAGATGAGGTTCTTCATTGGGGGATCTGGACAGCGCTGTGCAACTGCCCGGCTTACGAAACATTAAACAAGATAGAACGGTAAAACAACACGGATAAGACTTCAGAGAATCCCGCGCATGGACTGGTCTGAATAAATAACCACTTACAGAAACTGTGACCCCTGGGAGAAGCCCATCGCATTGTAGCCTCCCTTCAGTTTAGGGTCCTGAGACAGCTGATTACATACAAAAGACACCTGCTCATTAACATCCATGAAGAAGCCATTTTCAGTGTCCTGCGTAAAAAAAAAAGAAAGAAAACTAAATCAGACCTTTTCATTTGAAACAACAAAAAGAGGATGTGGCCCTGCTTTACCTGCATGACAGTCTTGCCTATCATCAGGGAAATCACATATATTCCTGGGACTTCCTCCTCCACCATCTTCTTCATTGCACCCATGCTCAATGGATTGCAACAACTGTCTCCTGCAAAAAGTCACAGTGACATATAAATTAGCAGTTATGTGTTTCTGGTAAACGTATACATAAATATCGTTGCAAATAATCAGCAGTTTTCTATAGACAGACAAAATGATAGATTAAATGAAATAAATGGGAGCTGTATGGAGTTGTGTATTAATAATGAAGAGGACAAGCAAATTAATTGTCAAATAACGCTACATTTTAAAGCGGATGTGACGTAGTGTCTCACCCATGCCGTGCCATATCACCAGAGGGACTGTGGCATTATTTCCCCACGAAGAGCCACACAACAACAACAGACACCCAGACACAGCGAGGAGGCGCAGAGCCGCGGAGAGAGCCATACTTCGATGCGAGCCTGAAGATGTGAACACATTTACATCCCTGTTGACAGAAAACACTTACAGGAAGGGAAAGCACTGAAATAAGGAAGTGCATAAGTGAAGTTGTCACCCACATTTCATTGAGTGGGCTTTCTGCGACACACACACCCTTTTAAAATGTTAGCATTTGTCTCGTGGTGCACAAACAGATCAAATTAAGAAGATACAATTCTGTTTCATCACAACTTAATAACGACCAATGCGAAATCGTTTCCCTTTGCAGCATTTGCGATTATACAACTGGAGGCCGAAGCTATAAACATGTTTAGAAATGCTTAAATATACAATTATTTTCAGTTACAGGCATTGTGTACTTACTGTGATAACTTTGTTCATTCAATCACGTGATAGACGAAAACACCCCTCACGTCATATGCGTTTATGGCTGTAGATATTAAGCTTATATGTCATAGCATTAGATCTGAACTAGGCCTATACGCGTTCAGTCGGTCCAGAGCGTTTAGATTATGATGCTTTCCAGGGCAGGAAGTCTCAAGATGTCATGTGACCACAAACTAGCTACAGATCAGGCAAAACAACTGGCTTTCATAAATGGCAACGTTAGTACGAAGCCGGTTCATTAATGATGTTCCCGGTGTGTTAAACATTTAGCATTTAAAGAAGTCATTTAAATGGTTTTATGTGGCTATGGAGGGGTCGAAAACGAATCACCTTTTTTCTAAAGCATCCAGCAATTGAAGCTGTTAATGGTAGGAATACGTTACATAAAAATATGCCAAAATGTGCATTTGTATAAATAACATGAAATGCAATTAAAATACAAACCTTTGTATCTTGTTTTTATATTGAACTTTTTTTTTTTTTTTTACATTTAATTTCATATGCAGAGTCTAGTGAAGACAAAAGAGGGACCAAAGCAGCAATACAGTGACCAAAAAGAAGACTTAAAGAACTGAATTGCATCTTTATTTTCTCCAGGATTCAGGTGAGACTAAGAATCTATCACTGATGCTCCTGACATGAAGATTTCGGATGTTGTGGCAGATTTCAGCTGATCTGTTGTGTTAATCTTTTGTGCTGGTTAATCGTCATGTTATCTTCAGATTTTGTTATGTGCTGCACTAGAGATAATGGGAATTGAAAACCTTTTCAGCGAGGTGCTACAAGAGGTTTAGGCTTCCCAGGGTAGATGCAGTCAAAAGTGTTTTTTTTTCTTACTTCCCAAAAACCATATAAACAAGAAATTTTCAAAACATATCACAGCTTTTAAAGGAGGAGCTTCCTTATTTATGCCAAAGATGTGGAGTAGTTTTGCAATATGACATCTGAATAAATTATATTGAAGGCCACAGAAAAAGACAAACTTAAACTTAAAGGGAAAAAAAGGAACTAACAAAAAATAAACTGATGATATTAAGCACTGATGTGGAGAACTAGACAGCAATTTATGACAACTGAATACATGCAGCATTGATCCCGCGATGAAAGGGTGCCTCAGATCGATTGGAGTGTATGGATTCTGACAAAGATGAGATGAATTGCATTTTCTTAAATGTCTTGTTTGTGATTCAGGATTTGTGGATGTCATACTTAAACTAACTCAAGCACAGTCCAAAACACACACCTTTGCATCATGGCACTAAAAGACGGTTACTCCATTAACTCGACAGCAGACGACCAGGACAGCGACACTGCACCACTTCTAGAGAAGGAAGTGGAAAAAATCACAGGTTGGGCTGCCATTTGATCCTCCTGCAGTCTGCATGAAATGCGGATGTTTTTTTTAGTGAACTACATAGGTCTTGTCACACATATGCAACCATTCAAAAGTTTGGAGTTGCTAAGATTTTGTTGGTTTGTTTTTGAAAGAAATCCCTTCCCAAATCACCAGTGCTCCATTTATTTGATCAAAATGCAACTAAACATTATTTACATTTAAAACTTATTTTATTTGCATATACACGGACATTCCTTTGCTGTATATATCCTTTATCAATATTGTAAACAGTCATGCTGCTTAATATTTTTGTGGAAACGTTTTTTTCAGGATTTCATGTGTCCTCAGTAAATGTGTTTTAACTCCTTAAAAAAAACTAATGCACTTTAAACTTTTGAAGGGAAGTGTGCTAAGTGACTGTAACATTATTTTAAATATATATAGTTGTTTAAAATTTCAGAATGTGTTTGTGTGACAGTGCCTCCCAAATGCTGCTCTGTACGATGCAATCTGGCTGCTATGATGTTCTTTGGCTTTGCTGTGGTCTATGGTCTACGTGTAAATCTCAGTGTTGCCATGGTTGCTATGGTTAATGGAACCAATGATCAGTCGTCATCCAATAGCAATATATCAAACGAGTGTCCAGTACCTACCCATACACTTGACAACAACAGCCAAAGTTCAGAACAGCCAGATGGGGTAAGAATAAACCACATGCAGCATTTAATGCACCGAACCTGGATGATATGTCATGCATTTTCGAACTTATAATACTTGTAAAAAAAGTATAATACTTGGTTTTTGTCGTATCTCTCTCTATTTCATTTTCTTTTCCTAGATTCCAAGATACCCATGGAGTCCCGAGATGCAGGGAATGCTGCTTGGAGCTTTCTTTTTTGGATACCTGTTTACTCAGATCCCAGGAGGTTACCTATCAGGTCGCTTTGGAGGAAGCCTGTTCCTTGGTGGTGGTGTGCTTGGAACAGCCGTGCTCACTCTCCTCACTCCACTGTCAGCACAACTTGGAGCCAAGTGGCTGTTTGCCTTGCGTGCACTGGAGGGATTTGGGGAGGTTAGGGGAGTTTGTAAAAGCTCCAAATCATTCTCAAATAGAGAATCTTTGGATTTGTGTTTGTATCTTTTTTTCTTTTTTTTTTTTGTCTCTAGGGTGTGACTTTTCCTGCCATGATGGCGATGTGGGCCCGCTGGGCTCCTCCATTGGAAAGAGCTCGTCTGATGACGTTCTCAGGTGCTGGCTCTAGCTTTGGTGCCTTTGTGGCTCTTCCTCTCACTGGCTTCATCTGCCATAGTCTGGGGTGGCCAGCTGTTTTCTACTCCTGCGGTGAGGGAAAATGACATTTACCTTATGGATGCATTTATATACATAATAGTTTGGGGTCAGTAGGATTTTTGTTTGATTGTTTATTTTGAAAGAAATGTATTATGCATAATTATGCATGTATTCAGAACTCGATCAAAAGTGCAAGTAAGGACTAATATAATACATAAATGTCGTTCTTCTGAACTTTCTATTCATCAGAACATCCTGGAAAATGTAGGACTATTTCAATAAACATATTAAGCAGAACAAATCCAACACTGATTGTAATAAGAACTGTTTCTTGAGAATATTGGAATGATTTCTGAAGGATTATATGACACTGAAGACTGGAGTAATTGCTGCTGAAAGTTGGCATAACATATATATATATGTGTATGTGTTTTAAATATATTAAAATAGCAAAGTTGTACATTTATATTTTACATATTATACAATTGAATCAATAATACTGTTTTACATTATTTTTGATTAAATGCAACCTTACTCTTAAAAATCTTACTGAGCCAAAAAATTGCAAACATTATGCAAATAAGTAAGTTTACACATGTAGCATCTAGTCCAAGAACGGTGCTTGAATATGTGACCCTGGACCACAACACTAGTCATAAGGGTCAATGTTTTTACATGTAAACGTATATGTCATCTGAAAGCTGAAGAAAATATTTTTTTATTGATGTATGGAATGGGACAGTATTTGGCTGAGTTACAACTACAAATATACCTGTGTTACCAGGGTCACATATAATACAGTATATGAAAATACCTAAATCTTTACTCTTGTCATCATATTTAATGTAATATAATAGCATTATATCTTATACACTGAAGTGTTTTACCACCAGGTGGTGTCGGGTGCCTCTGGGCAGTGCTTTGGTTTATCTTGGTGTCCGATGAACCCCGAACTCACCCAAGAATTAGTGACAGAGAGAAATATTACATTATTAACTCAATAGGTCCACAGGTATGTTTGATACCTAATATTTGATTTTTTGATAATGCATGCAGTGGGTCTCATTCCTTATTAATCAAATATTCATGCTAAAAAATAATTGAATAACCATATGTGATTGTGAATATGTATTACAATATGTTATTGTATTAAAAGGAATCCTGAGATCGACAGGTTTAGTTGATTTGATTTGGTATTTTCTGTTTTTAGGGGACAGCACATGGTTGGACAGTGCCTGTATTATCTATGCTGCTCTCTGTGCCTCTTTGGGCCATAATCATCTCACAGATGTGCTCTAACTGGTCTTATTACACTCTCCTCACCTCACTCCCTATCTACATGGACACTGTGCTTCACTTTGATTTGCGACAGGTGAGGTAATTTGGATATTTTGATCAAATCAGCCTGGTTTAAATCCTGTGTCTCGCTGTATTTTATTTTGTTTTGTCATTCAGAATTCGTTCCTCTCTGCTCTTCCATATCTGGCTGGCTGGCTGTTCTCAGTGGGCTCGGGTGTGCTGGCAGATAACCTCCTGGAGAGGGAGCTCATGAGTGTCACAGCCATCCGAAAAATCTTTACTTTTATTGGTATGAATAATAAATATTTTATACTTGACAAATATTGCCTGTATAAAGTGTGGAAATAAAATAGTTACACTAGTGTTAAAACATGTGGAATTTTTACATTTTAAACGTTTTATAACACTTTAATGCTAATCAAGGCTGCGTTAAAAAAAACTGAACTGTTGTACTTGTAATGTTATGTATTGAAACATTATAAAAAAAATGTAAATGTAATTGTTCATTAGCCATAACTACAGTTTTCAGAAATGTGATCCTTCAGAAATCATTCTAAAATGCCGAAACACTTCAATGTTAAAAACAGTTCTGCTGCTTAATATTGTGTGAGTGTGTGCTGTGATGCCTTCAGGACTCTCTGAACGAAAAGAAAAATGCATTTACTTGAAATATAACGCTTTTGTAATATTATGATCGTCTTTACTGTCACACTCGATTAATACATCCTGGCTAGATAAAAATAATTGATTTTGTACTTTATAGACTTATAAATATTAGTGCATCATGGTGTAAATAAAAATTGTCTTCAAGAAGGAATCTGAAGCTCACCATGACATGTGTTTTTCATTTGTTCCATAGGTCTGTTCCTACCTGCTGTTTTCCTGCTCGCTGTAGGTTTCACGGGGTGCAGCGGTGTGCTGGCTGTGGCTTTTCTCACTTTGTCCAGTGCATTTGGGGGTTTCAGTGCTGCTGGTGTCTTCATTAACCAGATTGACATTGCTCCACGGTACGAAACCAAGTCTGTCTGACTGGTTTATGTCACAATTAGTCTGTCTGCTCAAGTAGGCCCTATAGAGCTCATCATTAAATCACACTGTGGGCCAAGCTCTATGCTAAAACTCATGTCCATCTATCTCTACAAGCTTGACTTTATTGGAATAGTTATATCTTCTGTTATGCTATTTTCTTCCAGGTATGCGGGTACACTTCTAGGAATCACAAACACTTTTGGGACCATCCCTGGTGTTCTTGCACCAATTGTAGTGGGTTACTTGACCAAAGAAGTAAGCTATGTTCTTTACTTTGTGTAACACTGCAGAGGTTTAAAAGAATTCATCAGCAAAAGCTGACAATTCGTATGCTCTCCCTTCCTTTGTTTTCCGAGCAGAACTCGGTCACAGGATGGAGAAACGTGTTCTGGTTGTCTGCTGGGGTGAGCGCCTTTGGAGCCATCTTTTATGTGATTTTCGGCACTGGAAAGGTCCAGAGCTGGGCAAGGACAGAAGAGGAATCAGACACAGATACACACAATTAAACATTCCAGTTGACCAATTCAGATGCAAATGAGGACTCTGCCTTTGAGTTTTAATTTATACTCAACACATGCTACCAGTCAGATGTTTGGACGAACTTTATACATTTTCATGGTTTTATATACATATGTACCAGATAATTCCTATATGTGTTAATTTATAGTTTTGATTACTATTATTATAAAAAATAGTAGCATGTCCAAACTTTTGAGTCTGATAGCATTGGCAATACTTAATTTAGGGTTTCAAGGGAAAATCTGTGCCTTACAATATGTAGTTTGTTAGTCTGGCAATATTTATTTATTGCTGAACATTTCAACATTACTGGTAATACAATGGAACGGACAATTCAGACGAATTCCATTTCCTAATCTCATTCAAACTTAATATATACTACAGACTTTATACTAACTTTCCATCAGTTTTTATTACAGTGGTGAAACGGAATAGATTTACGGGTTTTATGCAAATTCCATTACATTTGAAAATACTTGTTAATAAGCACTTTAATGCATTAATAATGAAAATACCTTACTTCCTGGCACCCGTGCTGTTCGGGTCATTTTAAATTTGTTATTGAAGTAACTGTACTCCATTAATTGTGTCATTCAGTTCAGCGCTTTGGTCATTTGGTTTGTTACAGATTTACTGACAGGTACAGTCCATTCATATTTACTGTAATTTGCCAGGCATGGTACGTAATTTTTTTTTTACCTTATCTTTCCTCAGGTTTGAATGTTAAATGAAATTGAGATTTTTGATTATTACATTAAGATTTACAAGATTTTTACATGTTTGGTAAGCTAGTGAACAATTTATTTCTTACATTAAGTTTCACTTAAAGTGTATTTTAAATACAAAACGGCCCGGTTTCACAAACGGCGCTTAGCTTAAGCCAGGACTAAGCATTAGTTAAATTAAGATATTTAAGCAACTTTTACAAAAGTGCCTTATAAGAAAATATTACAGGTGTGCATCTTAACACAGAACAATGACACTGACATGTTTTAAGATACGTCAGAGCAAGATGTTTTCATATGAGAAAGCTCAAACATGCAATTTAGTCTGGGACTAGCTTAAGCCTTGTCTGTGAAACTGGGGGAAAGAGTCATACATTCATTGAGTCACAATGACCATGGTCAGCACTTTTTGTTCAAAATAGCACGAATATCCCAATGCTGAAAAATCCCAGTATTACTATTTAATTTTTGTCTAAATAATGACAAATTCATTTATATTCACCTTTGGCATATTATGTCGACCATGCTCAAATTTAAATAAAATGTTTACAGTGCAGTCATATTCCATCTGCTTTGTCAGCACTTGTTATGTACTTTAATATGGTTGAATAGATTCTGAATTAAACGTGTATTGCTATGTGTGGTTAAAAAGAAGAATACACTAAAAATAATATACAAGGCATTACAGTCAATTGTGGCATTTGGGTTCTCGATTTCTGAAAATAGCAGCCAGCAGGTGGCGCATCATTATGTTGCTAAATGGCTAAAATGTTGCTAAAAAATTATACAATTCATTATTATTATTATTTAATATTTTTAAATTAGTTTCTCCCTAGTAGAACAATATATGAACAATGTCACAGCCTTTGTCGGATAATCTCCGACACTTACTTAACCTCGGCACTGTTGAGAAAACGACCCGGATGTACTTGACTGAATGCGGCAAGCTCTCACGTGCTTATTTACATGTGTGATAGTGACGTAAGCGTGAAGATTGTCATATAACCTTACTGGGCGTTTAAACCTTTGTCATTTATGTTAATGCTACTTTGATGTGATATATGGATTTTTACCAGTAAGACAGCGAATATTTGATTGTTTAGGTTGCTCTCTTTAATCGTTCTTATCATGACATTGTAACGTTAAATGTACCATTTCCGTGTGCGTGTGTATTAATGAGCAATCTTTAGTCCCGTCCGGCATACCATGGGGACAAAAATACGACTGGTAGAGTAATAAAATAACCTTTCTTGTGTTTCAGTTTTACTAGCTGTTCAAAGGAGCAAAGCATTTGCTCTATATACTTGATCTTGCCCTACCATACCCAGTTATATTGTTTAATATTACTGTACATTGCCTTATTTTGTTTTCATGCTTGAAAGACACAGTCAAGAAAACAATATAAAGGTAATATATGAACTGTAGTTCTTTAGATGGGTAAGATTTTTTATTATTATTATTAAAAAATTATTATATTGACTACAAGCAACATCTTTTTCAGCAGTTGTGAACTGAGGAATTGCTTCCTTTAATTCATGGCCATTTGCATTTTCACCAAAGGTCCGAGACAGACCCATGGGGTTCTCACACATGCAGATGTTTGTTCCCCTGACCCCCACCCATTTGCATTACACCTTAAAAATGCATAACACATGGAGGAGATTTAAAAGTGTAAATGTGTTGCCTTGAGGCAGAGGATTTCAGCATTTTTTTCTTTGTTATGAAAAGCATTTAGGTGGGTCTACAATTTAGGATATTTTTGCATTATAAGTTTATTTCAGTTATTAGGTTATTTTAAGTTTATTCAAAGTTATTTTAGGTTTATAATATGTGTGTTCTAATTTTAGAACTAGAACTACAGTTATTTAATTGAATGTCAAATCATGTAGCCAAGTTCAGAACTGATTTAGAGCTAGAATTCTGAAGGATTTAAAAAAAAAAAAAAAAAATCACACTTTTGCTATCATTTAAATGCTTTTTTTCCTTTGCGTTTCCATCTATTTATTTAGCAGATGTTTTGGTCAAGACTAACTTATGACAATTGCTGCAATACCAAGTTTCAAGAGTAAACCTTAATACAAAGCTATCTTGCAGTGAGGCCTGCTCTGTGTTTGAGCCTTGAGGGAAAAGTTCAGGCCTCTCCTCCTGTATTGCATGACTCAACAGTGAACTCATGCCAGGCATTGACGATGATTAGTGGCACAAATTCTCCATGCCCTCCCCCACACTTGTTGAGTGCCTGAGATAGAAACCAAATGGCAGTTTATCTGGACAAATAGATATTAAGCCTGTTAGCATGGCACTTCTACATGAACCTGGTAAACAGGCCAAACCAGATCAAAAGTCATCACAGTATGTGAAAAAACAGATGGTTTGACACAGGGCAGGATATGCTGAGGTGTGTTTGTATGTTGGGGTGGGACTTTAAAGACAGCTGTGCTGTGAATAGTAATCATCTTTGGGGTGTGTGAAGAAAATAAAAAAGAAAGGTGGGAATCACTGCAGTTCACATAGCACAATCATGTGCCAGCTTTTTTTTCCTTAAATACTGTGGCATCTCTTTTTGATATCGGTCATATGACTTGTTGCTTACTGCATAATTCCATTTCATTTTCTAGTACTACTTTTAAAGAAGATCTGTAGGTTTGGGTTGACTTAATCAGGGCCTTTCAGTCTTTTTTGTTTAGATTACATTTGCACATTTATATTATATTATATTATATTATATTATATTATATTA
>JAUYWG010000056.1:12507772-12559929 GCA_034779775.1 Enteromius afrohamiltoni
ATATATATATTTTTTATTTCTAAATTATATGCAGATATTCCAAGGTCTGGTATACAGAGCAGTGCAGAAATAAATGTCAAAATTTAAATCCTGTTTTATTATTATAACGTGCAATGTATAATGTGTTGTTGAATTGTTTTTGTGGACACGAATGAGAAATTCCATTGTCCTCCTATAACTTTTTAGAAAAAATAGTTTATACTGTACTGCCCTGCATGTTGTCTCATTATTATTAATATACATAATTCAACTTTATAGACTATGCAAACCATTCTTTGCATTATGGACATTGGCTAAGGTCAATTGCAACAGTATACTTTTAATTCAATTATGTCTGAGTATATTTGACTTAAATAGCCAATCAATCCATATCACTGTACTCTGTTTACTCATTGTTTATAAAAAGAGAATGTGAAGTGAGTTATGTGTAAGCAGTGGTGGAAAGGCTCTTTATAAATGTTTTATTATTATTTAAAATACTTTCATTATATTATATCTGCTCTGTCCCAATTTTGCCACAATTCTGAGCTGCATGACCTACACAAGTCTGTGTAAAGCTGGATGATCATGTTCTTCGGCATGATTTGAGAAAGAGCCAGAGAGTAAACTGTGCTTCGGTGCATGCAAAAACAAAGCAGTGTCGCAAAGAATAGTAAATAAAGGCAGAATCTTCAGCGGCTGTTCATAAACCACTTAAACCTATAAAACTTCACTTACAACCAATTTTAATTAAAAGAAAAATCACATTAGAATGAGGTGCCTGACTTTTAGACCCCACTGCAGGCTGCTTTAATTGTCACAGTATATGTTGTCTGACTGTGTGTCTGTGCTGCTCTTGCTCTTGACTGAAAATAGCAGCTGTCGACTGAGCGTCTGTTACCTAGAGAGTTGATCGGAGGTTCAGTGGGAGATGCCAGCTCTTTGAAATAACGCTATGAGGAATGTAATGCATTGAAAACCTGTAAGAGGAATTAAAGATTCCACACCCTCTAAAAACAAAGAACTCTCAATACATAAAATGCATACAAACTAAGGGAAATTACGAAAGTTTTACTGCCTCCCATGGGCTTATGTTTCAAAATAGGATAGTTTGCATCTCACTGTTCAGCAAATAGTCCTATCTGATTGCATTTGAATCTGAATGGATAAACCACTGGGTGGAGAAGATGCATCTGAGACAACAGTCCTGAGTGCACTTATCAACATTGTGCTGACTAATTTGCATACAGACTGGGCCGATCACACTGTCTCCGTGGGACAAAACTGATTGTTTCATAAAATTAAATTCTGATTTCATTGCATCCTTCTAAAACTCCTGTAAATAAAAGCATTTGAACAAGATGTCATTATTGTGAGAATAAGCACAAACATGAGAAAGAAATTAGAAAATTGACAGCTTGCTGGCTGAAAGTTCTCAGCTACTTCGACCAAAACCAGAGAATTAAATGTGAACTAGTTTAAGAAGTAAATTTGATGAAGTGATTCAATTCAAACCAAATTTAATAAGGCAGTTCATCATTTCTGTCACTCATCATAAGGACACCAAAAAGTGTAAACGTGTGATAAGCATCTTGTGACAATTTATAATTAAAATGGAAAGGCTTTTAAAAAGACACATTTGTAGTTTGCTAACATTCGCGTAACCAAAAAAAATATTTCCAAATATTTCTATAAAATACTATGTCATACATTCAAAGCAGATGCTCTGTGAAACAAAGTAGTGACGCAGTTTTTTCGAGGCGGGGAGAATTTCTCTCGATTGTGTGTGATTTGCGGGTCGATCAGGGAGGGAGAGGAAGCGGGGGGTTGCAGCCCAGTCGGTCCTCCTCCCATGTATAAATTCTCCAACCAAACCGTTTTTCTTCCTCTTTCTGTTACCTGGCAAAGGGGAGCAGCGGCTGAGAAGTGATCTCGCAATCTTGGTGAGTGCTTTCTCTGTCGGTTAGGCCTTGGTTTTAGGCCAATTAGTGTCTTTTTAAAAACTTCTGAACAATTTTCTTCAGATTGGCGTTTTTTCCGTTCACATTTTCAGCGTTGTTTCGTTACTCTTTGAGCTCATCGCTTATGCTTTCAACAGTGGTTGTATTTCTGATTGTGTGTTTTTAATAATGGCTTTTTTAATTAGTTATGCGTTTATATTAGGATAGATGGGGGTTAGTTTATTTTTCCGGGGTTTCTTTTCGTGTACGTCCATCTCTCAAAGAATGGGAACCGGGGAAAGAACAAAGGCACCAAGAGACTTGAAGTCTCGGGCCTGTTAAATGGCTTCCACAGATTCTCCCATCCAACAACTGTTATCAGTGACTGGGTAGCAGATGTCTGCATCCTTCTGGATTCATTTCAAACATTTAGGATTTTTTTTATTGTAACTTAACACCGCGCTACTCTAAAGAAACACGTGTCGTAGATGCCTTCTGGTGAACTAGGCCGGTTCAAACTCCGGGCCATCCATTACTTGTTACGAAATCCCCGCTCAAAACTTTTTTTTAATGGAAAGTCCGTTGTTTTACTTGTGCCTTTTTTATTGAACTTCTACTTCTCTCCCTTTTTAAAACAGAAACTAATCAATCATGGGAAAGGAAAAGACCCACATTAACATCGTGGTTATTGGCCACGTCGACTCCGGAAAGTCCACCACCACCGGTCATTTGATCTACAAATGCGGTGGAATCGACAAGAGAACCATCGAGAAGTTCGAGAAGGAAGCTGCCGAGGTGAGCGTTTGGAAGCTTGTATTTGCTGTTTCGTGAATTTTTTTTTTTGTGACTTGATTGCGGCACAATTTGGAGTAACAAGAGCCAAAATGGCGGCGGTAGCACGCGTTCCTGGGCTCAAGCCGGCTGGGTGTGGGAGTGGGCGGGGTTTAAGCGATGCTTCACTATGACGTTGCAGATTCTGTAATGGCGCCTAGTAGGCCTCGCAACATGTGCGCCGGTCTCATTCAATGTTTCAAGCCGTTATGTTTCCACAGTTTAACACTTAAACTAAATTGACTCTTAAACTATATATAATCAAATGGCCAAATACCACCCTTTATTTAAAATCATCCGTTTCCAAATTAGATGGGCAAGGGCTCCTTCAAGTACGCCTGGGTGTTGGACAAACTGAAGGCCGAGCGTGAGCGTGGTATCACCATTGACATTGCTCTTTGGAAATTCGAGACCAGCAAGTACTACGTCACCATCATTGATGCCCCTGGACACAGAGACTTCATCAAGAACATGATCACTGGTACTTCTCAGGTATGACTACGCTCCACCCACACAAATCACCCTTTTGTGACTAATGTAGGGTGAGATGGCTTCAATTTGACAATTTTCTCCTTCCAGGCTGACTGTGCCGTGCTGATTGTTGCTGGTGGTGTTGGTGAGTTCGAGGCTGGTATCTCCAAGAACGGACAGACCCGTGAGCATGCCCTCCTGGCTTTCACCCTGGGAGTGAAACAGCTTATTGTTGGAGTCAACAAGATGGACTCCACCGAGCCCCCCTACAGCCAGGCCCGTTTTGAGGAAATCACTAAGGAAGTCAGCGCCTACATCAAGAAGATCGGCTACAACCCTGCCAGTGTTGCCTTCGTCCCAATTTCTGGATGGCACGGAGACAACATGCTGGAGCCCAGCACAAACGTAAGTTTGCCTGTGTAACACAGGGGTTGGTGGGAAGTGCATTCTGTATGAGGAATGTCACATTGATTGACAATCCATTTGTTTTTAGATGGGTTGGTTCAAGGGATGGAAGATCGAGCGCAAGGAGGGTAACGCTAGCGGTGTTACTCTTCTTGATGCCCTGGATGCCATTCTGCCCCCTAGCCGTCCCACCGACAAGCCCCTCCGTCTGCCACTTCAGGATGTCTACAAAATTGGAGGTTTGTATAACGTGTAGTTACTAGAAGTTCTAAAGTCGAACACTTGCTTTTGGGTTTTAACACATTTAACTTCTCAGGTATTGGAACTGTGCCCGTGGGTCGTGTGGAGACTGGTGTCCTCAAGCCTGGTATGGTTGTGACCTTTGCCCCTGCCAACGTGACCACTGAGGTCAAGTCTGTTGAGATGCACCACGAGTCTCTTTCCGAGGCCACTCCTGGTGACAACGTTGGCTTCAACGTTAAGAACGTGTCTGTCAAGGACATCCGTCGTGGTAACGTGGCTGGAGACAGCAAGAACGACCCCCCTATGGAGGCTGGCAGCTTCAATGCTCAGGTTCGTTTTTTTTTAATCCTCTTGGTCACCAAGTCAACTGGTTACAGGGTTCTCTTATACTAACTTGGTTTTTGTCTATAGGTCATCATCCTGAACCACCCTGGTCAGATCTCCCAGGGCTATGCCCCAGTGCTGGACTGCCACACTGCTCACATTGCCTGCAAGTTTGCTGAGCTCAAGGAGAAGATCGACCGTCGTTCTGGCAAGAAGCTTGAGGACAACCCCAAGGCTCTCAAATCTGGAGATGCTGCCATTGTTGAGATGATCCCTGGCAAGCCCATGTGTGTGGAGAGCTTCTCTACCTACCCTCCTCTTGGTATGTTCACATCCTGCTATTGATTTTCACATGCACTTCCCATCTTGCACTTTTCTGTAGTTTTTCGTACTAATCATTGTCCATCCACAGGTCGCTTTGCTGTGCGTGACATGAGGCAGACCGTTGCTGTTGGTGTCATCAAGAGCGTTGAGAAGAAAGTTGGTGGTTCTGGCAAGGTCACGAAGTCTGCACAGAAGGCTGCCAAGACCAAGTGAATTTCCCTCTATCACACCGTTCCAAAGGTTGCGGTATGTTCTTCCCAACCTCCTGGAATTTCTCTAAACCTGGGCACTCTACTTAAGGACTGGCTTATGCTGATTAAAACCCATCGGAAAAGTTTTCGCAGGAAAGGAAACCAACTTGGATTTAAGTGTGGCTACATTTTATTGACTGATAGTGCCTCTTTCAGTTGTTAAATTTGTGTTAATGGTTTAGAACTGCACCTGATGCCACAGTAAAATTTGGAAAGAAGCTGCTGAATAAGAAACTAATAAAGGTATTAAAAATTGAAGTTGCGCTCTGACTCATTTCATTAATGGGGGAACTGGGTGGGATCTGGGAATAAGCAACTGCAATATGATTTGTCATGGTCTTCGCAGCCGTTTAACACGTGTTGCAGCCAGGTTTTTTTTTTTTTTTTATTTCTTTTTTTTTTTTTTTTGTATGGTGTCCCCACTTTACTGATGTCCTCTCCACCAATTGCAAATCGTGCGTGCACATTAAAGCTACCAATGGTACCCCTCATCTGAGCAGTATCTATGTGGTCTAGGTGTTTTTTCATATCCCACCCTGGTCCTAACCCGTATAAATTTAGACAGTCCGTGTGACTCGTTCCTTTCTCTCCAGTCTGCTCAGCTGTCTGTAGTGCGTGTCGGGTAAGTTTATTACTGCCTGATTTTATTCAGTGTTTAACATGAAAAGCTGCTAGGCTGTGTTAAGGAAAAGCCCATAAATGCATTTGAAAAACCACAAGGCTGTCTAATACTATTTTCAGGGTAGCTGATTCTGGCTTTTTTTATTTTCTTGGTCAGGTTTTTTTTTTTTTTTTTTTTTCTCTCCATTTTCACTTGACGCATGTAAAGATCAGAAACTTGTTAGCTTAGCTGGAGAGAACATGGCTGGTGCTGTCATTCCAGTCCTTCAACATGGAGGACACGGAGTGAATAGAGGGAGGGAGGTGCGTGTTGCCAGGTCTTGCAAAAAGAAGCTCGACTGAAAAACTTGATTTAACGTAAATACGGGTTTCTCATTTAGTTTCAAAAAACAAATTATGGGAACCCCCAAAATTTGCAACCGTGTCATCCCTCTACTTCACAATCTCGTTATATCATATGCAATATATAAATCATAAAATGCGGACGTGGCAACACCGCCGCTGCTGCGCGTTGACGCAGAGATTACCCCACGAGCTTGATCCTGTTTGATCGCTTATAATATGCTGCCGCGTCGTGAATTTATTTCCACAATTCCTTGAACGCCATGCTTGCCAAGCTAAACCCCGCAATGTATTTCCACAGTAAATTTACAACATGGGCAAGGAAAAGACTCATATTAACATCGTGGTTATCGGCCACGTCGATTCTGGCAAGTCCACCACCACCGGACATCTTATCTACAAATGTGGAGGCATCGATAAGAGAACCATCGAGAAGTTTGAGAAAGAAGCCGCTGAGGTACGTCATCACAGCCGGGTGACTTGCGATGACTAATGCGTCTCGATGACAAGTATGTTCTGGGCGTGTCCTTTTAAGTCCATGTGTTGTGAGCGACATCTACAGTTTAGTTTTACTGGGCTCAGTTCAAAATGTCCTAACTGAGCAAACATGCTTGCAATTTTGTTTTAGAATATAATTGATTAAATATAGAGAATTATGATAATTAAACAGTTCACCTATAGAGGTTATGTTTGAAAAGATGATGGTCTTCTATAAGATATTTCCATCCATTACTTATTTTACCGTAGGCTATGTGCACTTACATGTCCTTTTAGTGTACTTACACAAGAAAGTAATGTAATATAAGGTGACTACATTACGTTTAGGGTTAATACCTAGTTATTACCTAGTTATTGTTATAAATACAATTAGTACATAGTATGTAGATGAGGAACAAGACTGTAAAAAAAGCTATATCTATCTATCTGTCTATCAACATCTTTTATTTATGTATTATTCTTATGTCCATTTGTTCTCACACACATCTCCAACACGCTTCTACATATTTTTTCTGCTTTAAGATGGGCAAGGGCTCCTTCAAGTACGCCTGGGTGTTGGACAAACTGAAGGCCGAGCGTGAGCGTGGTATCACCATTGACATTGCTCTTTGGAAATTCGAGACCAGCAAGTACTACGTCACCATCATTGATGCCCCTGGACACAGAGACTTCATCAAGAACATGATCACTGGTACTTCTCAGGTATGCTTTTTTATTGTCAGCAAATCTATCACAGATTACTGTGTGAACTGATTTTGTTGGCGCATTATTATAATTGTTTGAATGTTGTGATTTTAATTATTCCTTCTTCCAGGCTGACTGTGCCGTGCTGATTGTCGCTGCCGGTGTCGGTGAGTTCGAGGCTGGTATCTCCAAGAATGGACAGACCCGTGAGCATGCCCTGCTTGCCTACACCCTTGGGGTCAAACAGCTTATTGTTGGAGTCAACAAGATGGACTCCACCGAGCCCCCCTACAGCCAGAAGCGTTATGAAGAGATCACTAAGGAAGTCAGCGCCTACATCAAGAAGATCGGCTACAACCCCGCTACTGTTGCCTTCGTCCCAATTTCTGGATGGCACGGAGACAACATGCTGGAGCCCAGCACAAATGTGAGCATCTCCTGGGTTGGAAGGGTTTGTTGGGTTCGTGGTAACGGCGATTGTTCACGCTTCTTTTTTTTGCATTTCTTTGCTTATGGATAATAGATGAGCTGGTTCAAGGGATGGAAGATTGAGAGGAAGGAAGGTGCTGCCAGCGGTGTTACTCTTCTGGAGGCCCTGGACTCCATCCTGCCACCCAGTCGGCCCACCGACAAGCCTCTCCGTCTGCCTCTGCAGGATGTGTATAAGATTGGAGGTAAGCATTTACCACCAACCAGGGTTATTATAGAATTGTATTATTCATTTTTAGGCAGACAGTTTGCAAAGGTTTCAATTTTGATGAATATAAAACTTAAATGGCTGCTTAGTTTTGGAGTAATAAACTTACTTTTCAGTGTTTTAAAGTTTGTTTTTAGTTTCATTTCACTGAACGAAAGTGTTTGCTTTTAGTTTTAGTTTCCATTAACAATAACAACCTCCAACCTCATTCACAGTTTTCTCTAAAGCATCTGTCACTCTCTGTGTGTTTTCTTCAGGTATTGGAACTGTGCCTGTTGGACGTGTTGAGACCGGAACTCTGAAGGCTGGTATGATTGTGACCTTTGCCCCTGCCAACGTGACCACTGAGGTCAAGTCTGTTGAGATGCACCACGAGTCTCTTGTCGAGGCTCTCCCTGGTGACAACGTTGGCTTCAACGTTAAGAACGTGTCTGTGAAGGACATCCGCCGTGGTAACGTGGCTGGAGACAGCAAGAACGACCCCCCTCAGGAGGCTGCCAACTTCACAGCTCAGGTTTGATAATAATAATAATAGAATATTATCTGCATAATCTTCACAATGTCAGGTGCTTTATCGTGTACCCCTCTTTCTCGCAGGTCATCATCCTGAACCACCCTGGTCAGATCTCCCAGGGCTATGCCCCAGTGCTGGACTGCCACACTGCTCACATTGCCTGCAAGTTTTCTGAGCTCAAGGAGAAGATCGACCGTCGTTCTGGCAAGAAGCTTGAGGACAACCCCAAGGCTCTCAAATCTGGAGACGCTGCCATTATTCTTATGATCCCTGGCAAGCCCATGTGTGTGGAGAGCTTCTCTCAGTACCCACCACTGGGTAAGTGTCATCATTTATGTTACCTTGAACCTTATATATTGAACATTAATCAAATGTTCTGTTTTAATTTGAACTCTACCACTTTCCAGGTCGCTTTGCCGTGCGTGACATGAGGCAGACCGTTGCTGTTGGTGTCATCAAGGCCGTTGACAAGAAATCCTCCTCTGGTGGCAAGGTGACCAAGTCTGCTCAGAAGGCTGCCAAAGCCAAATGAATCATCCCAACAGACACCCAGCAAGCCTCATTGATATCCTACACTGCAATGTCTCAGAACCTGAGCACGGTTTTAAAGGACTGGCTTATGCTGATCAAAACTCACCGCAAAAACTTCAGAAGGAAAGGAGGAAACCATGTATTTCTGAACACCTTAGGAGAAAACAAATATAAAAATAAACAATGATCATTCATCAGTTTGTGCCATTATTCTTTCTTGTCAAAGTCAAAGCATTATGAATTGGTTTTATTGTAAGTGCATTCATAAATAAATTCTTTTTGGACGTGAAAAATATAATTAAGATTCTTTTTTTTTTTTTTACATTTGAATTGTGAATCTTCTAGTGTTAACAATTACAGTGAACTAAAATGCTAAAACACTAATATTAATAAAGCTGAAATAAAATAAAATACAAATATTAGATTTAAAACTTGTACTAAAAAACATTAAAAAAAGATATCCTTGGTGATTAACAAAAATAAGTTTAAGCTGAACTACTAAAATTACTAAAACTAAAAAAATGAAAGCTAATTCAAAATCTTAAATACTTTTTTTAAAATATAGAACCTTTCAGTGAACAGTTTTACAAAATAAAATAATTTTTTCTGACATTTTTTGACCTACAGTAAAACAAACCCTATACTTAAGACCCATAACAAAGACATCTCAAACCATGTCATTTTTGCATTAAAAATGACATAACTGAGCGAATGACACTTAATGATAGTTGTCATAAACATGCATAAAACCTCCTTCATATTCATGATGTGTCATGTAATGATTATGATTATGACACCCCTTCAAGTAAAGTGCAACCAAAAAGGTTCCATGAATGGTAAAGGTTCTTTGTGGAATCATTGATGCCACTCTTGTATCATTTAAAGTCTCAAAAAGCATTTCTTTCTTTCATTTTATCACCATTTTATTAGACAAAAGACATTTGCATGAAGCAGCCATTTAAATTTATTTAAATGGATCATCCGTAGGAAAATACTCTTAAAACTAAGGGTTAACCATAAACACTCTGGTCAGCACAAGGCCTTTGTACATTGCTTTCAGCTGATAAACCACATCTCCACCTGAGAGACAGCTGCTGTCAAACGAGGGGCATGTAAACATCAAAGATTTGTTCCTTAAGTTTCGGTCTTACATCATCGGAACAAAGTCACACCCTAAACCTTTTACTGTAAAGCGAAAGATCATCTGACGTGGCTGGGAGGAGCTTACATTTAATATACACTTCTGCTGTATTTCTGTGTCAATAGATCTCATTCTCTAGACCAGGAAGTAGGTAAGTCTGGATTCATATGTATCATAAAATAGCATGCTTGTGTTAATATAAATAGGTGTAGAATAGATCAAATTTGGTGCCACAAAATTACCTAACTGTCCTGTATGTTGTGATAAGTGCTGTACCATCAAAACATGAATCAGTTTAGAATTTCTTTTCTTTTCTATTCTCTTTTTAAGCTTTGGCGTTCCGTTTGCGTTTATACTCTTAAAACATATGAAAGCAATACAACGGGGTGTAAAGCTCTCGGGTGTTGCACAAATGTCTGTAAAACTGAAAACAAACAGTTGCTCAGCTACTCTGGATATGTTTAAGACAAGTAAATCCCTGCACATTTCCATACAGAATTCGTTCGCATTTATACGGCATTCAAATTTTAGGCTGGATTGAGCATCACGGCAGAGGATCTGAAGAGCACTGTATATCTGACCTTGGGATTTTCACCGCTCTATAATGGAAAGCCAGAAGAGATCAAGTAATGTGGAGGATCTTTACTAAGTTGCTCTTATTGTGTGTATCTATGTACACTTGTTTATACTCTTTCTGTTTTGATAAAGTTGGAGATGGTTCCTTAGTTTCGCCTGAGTTGGACCGCTTGATCAGACAGAGAGGACGAGATCTACGGCTGCGTAAGCTTGACCAGCAGAACTCTGTGAAGATAGTAAACCATCTGATCGACAGCTTGCTGGAATTCCTGAAGAATAATGATGACCAGCCCTTCTTCAAAGACATCTCAGTTCTCACCAGTGGCAGCTATTATGAGATGGTGAAGGTAAAAATGTGAAACTTTGAGAAAACCAGCTAGTAGTGTCAAATATAAAGTTTGTATCAGAAATAGTCTGTTTTTAATATAAACTACTGTTTAAAGGTTTGGAGATGTATTAAATTAATACTCTTATTTAGAGAGCTTAAATTTAATTGAGCAGAAGTGACAAAATTACAAATTATTCAAAAGTGTTCAATAAGTGTTCAATAAACACTGTTCTGAAGGATCATGTGACAGTAAAGACTATGTAGTGCGTCAGAGTGAATCAGACCCTTAATAGGCTTACAACTTCTTTAAAAATCTTTTAAAAAATCTACAAACAAAGATTGACTAAAATTATTAATGAATGCTTGGAATAATGGAATGACAAACTATAATTTTATCACCAACAGATCAACAAACCCAATGAGTTTGACATTATGCTGAAACTGAAAGTCCCAAGGCTTGTACTGTCAGAACTGGAAGAATATCAAGGACTGTTTTATAAGATAATGCTGTCCAAAGCCACACGAACTGAAATCCAGCACTTTCTTCTAGAAGATGAACGAACCGTTTCAGCAACCAAAATCAAAGCAGAAATGTACCGCTTGGTCCGCAAATTCATAAACAACCATTTTAAAGGTGTGTTTTATTACAGATCTGTTTCTCAACACCATGTACACCATGTTCAGATTTTCATACACTACAATTCAAAAATATGGGATAGAATTATTTTGTTTTTGAAAAGTATATCATGCATACCAAGGCTGCACACATTTGATACAAAATATAGTAAAAAAAAACCAGGTTAAATAATTGTTCACATTGTTATTTAAATGTGCTCGTGTGTTTAACGATTTTTTAAATGCAATCGGAGCCTAAATAACGTAAAAATAAAAACGTAAATAACGTAAAAATAGCATGAAATGCGACATTGCCGTTCAGACTGAAGTTGCATTGCAAAACATCGAAAATGTATCTGGGTCTGAAAAAATCTTATTTTTGTGCTGTTTAGATATCAGATATGGGTCACATTTGGTCAAGAAGTCGGATTTGGACCACTTTAGCCTGCATGTTTGAAATAAGCTCTCAAACTTTAGAAATGTAGTCTTTAAGCTTTATAACTTCTACATAAAGTGTATGATTTTAACAAGTTTTCTGCCACCCGTTCACAGGTAAAGGCTGGGTGATACGCAGAAGTGTAGTTAACTCACCAGCGGTGACCCTTGAATTTATGGAAAAAGAGAAAGACGATTATGTGATGTCTGTAGACATCGTACCTACTCTTGAGGTGCCACAGGGTTGGCCACAAGCAGCACGGGCAGGTCCTAATATAAAAAATTGGCTTGGGAAAAAAAATTGTCGCCAGTTAGTAAGTAAGCCTGTGTATTTCGTACCAAAGAGACCAAAAGGAAGAACCCTCAAAGATGATGCCAAAGGTTCGCTGGCACAAATCATATTCAATCATTACAAAAACATTTCTTTCTTTGCTTTAGCATAAAGGATTTATATATTTGAGGTACTTGTTTTCAGAGAGCTGGCGAATATCTTTCTCTCACATTGAAAAAGAGATGATCCAGTATCACGGCAATAAGAAGACGTGTTGTGAGAGTTACTCCAATAAGTGTTGTCGGTATGAACAAACACTCATTTTTATGTTTTTGTTATTGATAATAATGTTACGATGCTTTTAAGATTTTCTCTTTTTTCTTACAGGAAACTTTGTTTGCGGCTTCTGAAGTGTCTGATTGAGGGACTGAAGCAGCAGTATCCCAAGGAGCTTGAGTCTCTGTGTTCCTACCATGGAAAAACAGCCTTCTTCCACGTCCTTTCAGACAGAGTGCATGATTCCCTTTGGTCTCCAGGCCAGCTGTCTGTCTCATTCATGAAGCTCTTTGGATACTTCGAGCGATGTGCTCTGAATGGTTCACTACCTCACTTCTTCGTCCGTGAACATAATCTTTTCTCCCCACCTGCATTTCCCAAGCGAGCTCTTTTATTTCTGACCAGTGTTCTGAAGGAGCAAAGAGAATTGGGGCTCCCTGTCCTGAAGGTTCCAAGTCCTACCTCTGCTCTTGTTCCTGACACTGATACTGTGATTCATCAAATGAATGGCACAGACAGCATTGTTGCCTCTGAACGTTCTTTTAAGCACATGTATTTATGCTTATTGGTTGTTATTGTGTGTGTAGGAATCGGATGTGTGTTTAAATTTTTAGAACCCTCTCCAAATATGAAGAGGAAATCATTGTGACATATGAAATTATATTTCATAAGAAATTTATACAAAAGACCATCCAGTTATATCATATGCCTAAATTATTTTCTGTTAATATTTCCATATTCTGAGAAATAAAAGTGGAGAAAAAAAATTTCACTGGAGACAGTTTATATTTTAAGTACAGTTTTGTAGTAGGCCTACTTGTAGTACTTAAATAGAGTAATAAATTTACTATTTACATTTCATTAAATCCAAGAAAGGCCAGCATAAATGAACTGGATGTGAAGTCCGATTTTATAAAAGCATATTGTGCTGTGTCAGAGTACAGTGCCATATTTTTTGTGACAGGTCTGATAGCAAGGGATAAGTAAAGTGATTGCTCATACGGATAAATCATACTTTTCAACATTGACGAATGAGAAAATTTAACTCTACAAAAATGTCATAAAACCATTTTAAAACATTTGAGCTGAGGAAATAACAAGGTCTAGGACACCAGCGCGGTGTTGTTCCATTGTAAAGACTGTTAATCTATTCCTTGCAAACTTGTTTTCATCCACATTAAATTTACTGTAATTTGACTAAGGTCTTTGACCTAAAAGACAATCCTCTCTGGACCTTAGTCAGAGTAGATGTGAATAGGTGTACTTTGCAGGATAGACATGCATTCCAAATGTTTTCTTCAGGCCTAACGGTACACAAGAGTGTAAAAAATAATTGTTCCCTTTTTCTATAAAGCAGGGGTGGAATAACACATTAAAACAAAATTTCTTCTTCTAGTTCAAAATAATTTTATATAAACAAAACAAGGATTTTTATTAGTTAGTTTTAGGCTTCAGTGCTACTTGTCATTCCTTGTTCATTTTCTAGCAATTTCTGAGTGGGAATTGTTTCTACACAGTCTTCAGTATAATTTGTGAAGTATGTAAGTAGCCTATTTAACTATTGAGCCTATGTATTTTTTACAACATCCTGATGGATTTAATAAGAGAGTAAATTAAATTGGCTATTTATGAATTTCTATTAAACTATTCTCTTTCCCTAATAAATGCATGTAAAAATACATGCCAACCACGTTCCTGGAGGCCCCGCAACACTGCATGTTTTGCATCTCTCCTTTGTCTCATTTCAACTCTTGGAGTCTCTACTAATGAACTGATGAGCTGAATCAGGTGTGTTTGATTAAGGAGCCAGGGAAAACATGTAGCAGTGTTAGGAACCACTGGATTAGGCTACATTTAATATTTAAATATTGTTTAAATATTAAATATTGTTTATTATTTCCCTGTTATGAAGGATAAGTGATAGGCTAATTGTATCTTCTTTCCTATAAATGAAAAATATTCTCCCTTTCACCAACGTATATTCCCTTATATTAGAAACGTGTACGTTTCTCGTATATCACATCTCGTCGGCGACTTTTATTTTGGAGTCTTTAAATATTACCGGACGTTCACCCCAGCGCAAAGCATGCTGGGCTGTGTAGTTATTTGGGCTCAAACCGCAGCATAAAGGCTCTGCGCCGGAAGTATATCGTCCTCTTCTAAGTGATCAAACATGGCGGTGAGTACAGGAGAAATTGTGATCATGAAGGAGTATCGTTAAAATCAACAAACATCCGCTTGTCTGCATGCAATAATCACGTGAAGCACACTGTTATCAGTCCCTGCCGCTGTGAAATACAGAACGAGGACAGTATTTGTGGCCAGAAGTATTCGATGCGGCGGATATTGGCTTAAGCTTCAGAGTGTGCTGTAGACGGCACGTCATTGACTATCTGAAAGTTGCTTGTGTGCCTTAAAAATCCCTGTACCCTGTTTCTGCGGAAACGACACGGTCCGGATTAATAACTGGCAACTGGGGTTGTATGTAATGTGAAATATTGATAGTTTATTGGCTTATGTTGTGATGCTAATAGCTTGCCAAATGGTGGATATGTCCGGGCATGTTCATCTCGGACCCATGGCCTTGTAGTAGCTATTGCTTCGTTATGGTTTGTATTTTTGGTTGGCGCATAAGTTTTGATTTAGTTACATCTTTAGCAAGAGATTGTGGGAGATTTGTGAGGAAATCACTTTCATAACCGTTAATTATCGGACTGTATGTCATGGTACAGGACCAGGGTGAGAAGAAGGAGAACCCCATGAGGGAGCTGCGCATCCGCAAGCTGTGCCTGAACATCTGTGTGGGTGAGAGTGGTGACAGACTGACCCGTGCTGCTAAGGTGCTGGAACAGCTGACAGGCCAGACTCCCGTCTTCTCCAAGGGTAGGTGGACTTGCCATCTCTTGGTAGTGCTTGTAAATGATTGTTATCTGCGCTGTCTTCTTTATGTGGATTTATATTCGTTGGTATTTGTGAAGAAGTGCTGTGCATTAAGTGTAAATGTCTCCCACCAGCCCGCTACACTGTGCGATCCTTCGGTATCCGTAGAAATGAAAAGATTGCAGTCCACTGCACTGTCCGTGGAGCCAAAGCTGAGGAAATCCTGGAGAAGGGACTGAAGGTGAGAGGAATGTTTATGGAGATGTACTATTTGGTATTTGGGCCAATCACTCATTGTGCATAGTTGGTTCTTTTAAATGTTTTGTTTATGCATGTAGTATTGTATAAACAGTTATTTTTTTGCAGGTGCGCGAGTATGAGTTGAGAAAGAACAACTTCTCAGACACAGGAAACTTCGGATTTGGTATCCAGGAACACATTGATTTGGGCATCAAGTATGACCCAAGCATTGGAATCTACGGCTTGGACTTTTATGTGGTGAGTTGCATTTTTTTTTGATCCAAAAGAACCACATTGATGCATCTATTTACATTATAGCTGCTGAACCTTGTTACTTCCTGTTGGAGAGGGACTTATGCATGTTAGTCTGCCAGTACACTTATTTAAAAAAACAAAAAAAACAAAAACTTTGTTAAACTCCAACAAATGCTTATTTTAAAATCAAAGTACCAAGTGTCCTGTATGTGGTACTCATTTTTAGAAAGGGTTTTCATTTCTCAATTGTTTAAAGCAGTAAGCCTCGAGAAGCTGATGCTAACACTGAACAGAGCACTAAAAACAGTAACAATTTTGTAGTCTTTTATTAATACACTCACAAAGTCATTTTCCACACTTCCAGTTTTCTCAGTCATCATAGTTAAACTTCTATAGCAGTGATTTGGAGACTGCATCAAATATTTTGCATCTCAAATACCAAAAAAAGAAACTTGATGCAGTGTGTCTCTCTGAAAGCATTTGTTTTTGTGGCTGTCAAAAAGAGGGGGGGGGAACATAAACTGTGAAGAATGTACAAGAAACACATTCTCAGCTGTAGTGTGTATAGTATAATATAATATTTTTCCCCGTAGTGATGTATTATAAATGTACATGTTGGGTTTTTTTTTTCCCCTTAAATATTAAAATGTAACTTAAAACATGTCATGGCAATCTGTGAAAAGGGATCATAGTTCATTGTGTAGCAGAATGGGTCGGGAGCAATGTATAGATTCAGTTTGTAGTATTACTGGGGTAACGAGTTCAGGTGACTGTATTTACACTGGCTTCAAAAGAATCATTATTAATATAACCAATATTTTACTAATGTGTCGGTTGTGGCGCAGTACAGATGAAAGCAATCACTTTTTTAACCTTAACCTGTAGTTTCATGGTTATTTGGGCAACTATGAATAAGCAGTTCTCATTCTATGTTTGCTGTAGGTTCTTGGCAGACCTGGTTTCAGCATTGCTGACAAAAAAAGGAAGCAGGGCCGCATCGGCGCCAAGCACCGTATCCGCAAAGAGGAGGCAATGCGCTGGTTCCAACAGAAGGTATTAAAATAGTCGATACCTCTATTGATTTCAGTTTTCAAACAATCTATTTAAGCAAATTTATGAAAATTGTTCACTATATTCCTGAATTTGCTAACCCCCCCCCCTCTGTCTTTCAGTATGATGGCATCATCCTCCCTGGCAAGTAAAGGACCACCTTTTTCCCACAATTTGTAACAAACAAATAAAAGAAAAGCCCAAATGTGATGTTGTCCATGTGTCTTCATTTGTGAAGTGCAACACTGGTGTTGTGCACGTCACATAGTGTGTATTAGTGTGGCATGTGATGGTTATCAATGAAGTATATGTGGAATGACCTTTGCCAAACTATTAAATAATATTAAATAACAGCTGTATTTGTTTGTGGTACAAATTGTAGGAAGTGCTGTTTTTTTTTTTTTTTTTGGCCAGCTTTTTGATGTCCTTGGGTGTCACCCTTTTTAAATCTGGACACTTAAGACGGTAGTCTCTAACAGTCGAGGACTGGATAGTGATTGTTGCCGTGGACAAAGGAAGAGACTTTTTTTTTTTTTTTTTTTTTCTTTTTATTCAGTGAAATACCAGAGATTTTGTACCAGATACATTCCAGGCTCTTTAATCTGTTACATTTTCCATGTTATGCATTTGATTTCCATTTGGTTGTTCAATTGACAATTTTGTGTGGTATTGTACTGGTTCTTTAAGATCATTTAGGTTACCATTTTCTATTATAGGTAGTTATTTTGACCTATATAGGAAAGGAAAGACCCATGGAACTTAAAATCCATAAATTGTTAAAAACAGCCTTACCCTTTTTTTTTTTTTTTTTTTTCCCTCTCAATTCATAGCTCGTCTATGAATCATGTTAATATACGTGTGTGGTATTAAGCACATTCTTTGGTGGACCACATCAGTGGATTGGTTCTTAATTGTATGTCTGGGTATTAACTGGCATTGTACTTCGGATTTATCACTGAACAATTTTTGCCGTTACTGGGTTTGGTTATTAAGAGAACTGAAAACCTGATTTACAAAAAACAATAAATATTGTGAGAAATAAATAAACTGATACGACTTTAGTCCTACTGAATAAAAATAGAACTCAGTAGAACTGTATGGCTCAATTTCTGAAACTCATAAGGAGATACATTACTAAATTCCTTGCACTGCAGAGGCTCTTGTGAAATGTACCTTTCACATTCTTTATAAGTGGGCCCTAGGTAGTACCTTTTCTTCGAACTCTCTGTATATCTAATACATCTTTGGGGAACTAGACTTAAAAATCAAAGACTTCTGTGCTTTACCCTTCATGGTCATTACATTCTGCTCTAAATTACCATTTCACCTATATGTCTCTCTCTCACTGTCTTTTTCTACACTTATCAATCTCTCTTTTCACCTTGACTCTTTCTTGCTGTGTCTTTCCCCAGCTTTTCTTTTTTCATGCAGTGTTATGCTGTGCTGAGATCGTCATGGGAAGGTTCGTTTCGGTGTCTGCGGGTCGTGTGGCGTGGGGGCAAGGGAAGGGCGCAACAGGACACTCCCACTATGGGTTCTGGCAGGTCTTCCACTGTTGACCAGTTGTCAGTGCCTGGGTCATAGCGTTGGACTGCAGACTTGTAGCGTTTCTCTGCTTCATTCCATCCACCTAGCAGGTATAGGTGATTTCCCAGTGCAGACATACCAGCTGTGCTCACTCCCAGGGGCAGGGGAGCAGCCCTGGTCCACTCCTTGCTCTCAGGGTTGAAGACCTCCATGGTCATCACATCAATGCGGACACCACCGGGACCAAGCTGGCTACCTCCTACCACGTACACACTGCCACCTACTGTTGCAGAGCAGTGCCACCCGCGAGGTGTTTCCAATTCTCCCTGCTCGCTCCAAGTGTCACTGTCAATGCTATAACGAATGACAGAGCGAGAGTAAGCGCAGTTAACATACCCACCAGTGACCAAGATGTCTCCCGATGGAAGGACGGCACTGGCATGGCAGCATCGTGGCATATCCATTGGTGTACGAAGCTGCCAAGTGTTTGTAGAGGGCTGGTAGCTCTCAATAGTGGCCAAGAGGCCATCAGTGTTGCGGCCACCAACGGCATACAGCCGCCCACCAGTGGCCACCAAACTGAAATGGGTACGTCGTTGGCGCATACTGGTAAGATGTAGCCAAGTGTTGAAGCGAGGATCGTATCTGAGGATCAGAAGGTAATGCGGTCAAATATGGGTATGCAATTTTTGACTAATGGTGTCCAAACTTGTTCCTGGAGGGCTACCTTCTTGCAGCAAAAAGGCAAACCTGATTAAACACAACTGAACTAGCTAAACAAGTGCTTTAGACCCAGTAATACTAAAGCCCTTGTTTAGCTAGTTCAGTTGTGTTTAATCAGGTTTCAGACTAATCTGTACAGAAAAGGGGGGAACCCAGGAGCAAGATTAGACCACCCCCGTTTTATACTGTTTGATAGAGTCTATTGATGACTATATTATTTGTGAGAGCATACCTGCTAAGGGTGCCAACAGCATGTTTAGCCTGGTTCCGGGCATCATTCTGATCTTCTCCTCCTGCCACATACAGGAATCCATCCATCACAGCCACACACTGGTTGAAACTCTTGGCTGGCAGCTGAGTAAGATGACGCCATGTAGCCGCTCCATCTCGTGGATCTCTCCAAAGCACCTTTGCACAATAAAACAAGTGAGCAATCAAAGGAAATAAAAAAAATATTTCCTTATGTGGACAGAGCAGAGATTTTAGTCCTGCTCCTGAAGGACCACATTCTTGCATTGTTTGACTCCAATCCAAATTAGACAGAGCTAAACTTTACTGAAAGGTGCTCTTTGAGGTGTGGAACTGGAAACTAATGATATCAGGAGTATTAAATGTCATAGATTTTGTCCAAAGGTTTGTACCTCTCGACTTAGGGCGCGCTCTGTCAGTGAAGGACGACCCCCAATGGTTAGAAGAGCATTCTGGCATCCGCGGACCTTTGTGCGCCGTGATTGCAGTGTGTTCTGCTGGTAGGGCAGCAAATGGTAGTTCATGGCATCCACCAAAAGACGGTGACACTGAGGGTCTAGCATCATACGTGCCACTGGCTGGATCTCGCTAACCAGCTCACTGGCAGGGATGGTCTCAAAGCGCACGTGAGACAGCAGTTCTGCAGCATGTTCCTGCCTCTTTGGGTCAAAGTCTATCCACTTCATTGCAATCTAGGTTCCAAGAAAGAGTGGTCCAAGTTTAGTGTCTAATACAGTCTACTTTATAAATAGTGTACATATATATACATACTTCTCACAACTCTGCATCTCTTATTACAGTATGTGCTGAGTTTATGGACATATTTAGTTTTTGGGTCACTGTATAAATAGGTCTTCTTAAACTTTTGTGATACGCCAATTTCTCTAGCCCTTTCATCCATCTTTCCTTACACTGACCTGAAAGGTGGTGACCTCTGAAGGAAGAGAAAGGTTGTCATCTTGCAGGAAAGATGTTATCTGCTCCAAGGTGAGTTGGTTGAATTGGGTTGTCTCAGAAAACTGGGTAAAATTCTCCAGAATGTAGCGCTGGGCGGCCTCTCGGACGGGCATCAGGCCATATGCAGCGCCGATGTTCCACACATACACACAAGTGTGCACATTCAGTTCAGACATCAGGAAGTCCATGCACATCTGGAGAAGATGAGGGATTTGCAGGGTACTGGCTGCAGACACAGTGCAGCCAATGGTGTACAGGGACATGTGTACACGGCCCAGGTAAGCAAACGTAATCACATTGGCAAGTCCTGAGGATAAAAATATTACACATGTTATTGTGTTTTAAACTATGTTTTATGTATGGTTTAGCCTTAATGTCAGGCTTGATTCCAGTTTTCTGGGTCAGCCCTGCTCCACGTGCTTGGTTGGTTCTGATCCTGAAGTATATTCAGAATTGTCCTCAATGGTTGGTTCAGGTGTTTTTGATGAGAGTTAGAGCTAACCTCTATAGTACAGTGGGTTAAGAGCCACACAATTAAGCTAGGTTACGTCTCTGAGCTAGGTTATATCTTTTAAGGCTTACCGAGTGGTGAGAGAGTAGGGAGTTCCAGTCTTTTGAGTCCGGGGTCTTTTGCCAGAACTTCTCGAAGATACTGGCTTACTGAGGAAATTACTAGTTTGTGGACATCAAATGCCTTGGTTTTGCAGGCCAATTCCATATCAGTGAGGAACCGTTCCTGTCTCATGCGGCTCAGCTCCTCCAGCAGAGCAGATCCATGCAAGGGGCGGTTGAGCTCACTGCCCAGGCCAAAACCTCTCTCTCCAGGTCGAATCACAGGGGGTGGAAGGGGCACCCCATTGAGCCGGTTCAGCTGCTCAACATTAAGAGGAAGCTCCAGCTTCTTGACACCGGGCTCGGGGACAACCACTTCATTCTCGGCGGTTGTTGGTTCAGGAATGGACTTCTTCGGGCGTGGTGACTTCTTCTTGGGAGCCATTGGGATGTGTAGGCTAGTTAGATGATAGCTTTTTATAAGTCAGGTCAACAGATTTTCAAACTGACAGATTCTGTGCTGACAGTCACAATAACCCAATAACTCTTTTTTTTTTGTTGCTCAATTTGTTTTTTTGATGTATTTTCTGCTTCTTTAAAAGGTGTTTACTGACAGACTGATTTTGAAGCTGTGACACTTTTACTATCACAAGAGCACAGATTAACCAAGATGCTATATGGACAGACAGACACACTACACAAACAGTAGAGGAGGGCGATTGATCCGTGTCAGTGCACACTACCTGAAAAGAAACACAAATAAGATATAGTAAGTATGATTTCAAAAATTATTATATGCTATCATATGATACTTTATAATATTATGGTCAAGACGGATGGGTTTACACTTGATCTCATCTTACTCTTTTACAGTGGGAGGATATAAGGCTGATTGACAGGTGCATGTGGTCTCGTAGGGAAGCTTCCAAAAAGAATAGCCACTGACCATGGTTATAAATTATAAGCAGGCTGAGTAGTTTACAGGGAACATGCAGATTTTTGTATTCCAAATTGAATTAAAATTATAAAGTATATTCCATGTAGTCTCTATGTTTATATAAGTGCATGCAAACTGTGTATTATATATATATTTTTTTTATAAAGGATGTAATGTACATTTGCATTGACATCTGACTCTTATTATAGGATTCAGCGTATCTTAGAGAATGTGTGTTTGTTCTTATATCAGTAATCCCCTCCCACTTGGCATTTATTATAGTTAAATATACATGCACACTACCATACTCAAATATTTAGCCATCACAGCAAATACATGAGCAGAATTGCCCAGGTTGTTTGTAATCATTGAAAACTTTTTTCAGAAAGAAGATTGTTCTGTTATGCGTGCAAAACCAGAACAAAGCAGAGCCCTCATAGACAAACAAACAAGCATGATTGGACTGTGATAGACAGGTGTGCTTACATTTCTTCTAAAAATAGTCTGAGGCCACATAGGAAGAATGGCAGGGGCTGTGCTGCTTAAATTACCCTCACACCATCATCATTCCCTTCCCGCCCCCACTCTCACCCCCATCACCTTAAAATCTGTGCCACAACACAAAGGTTTATCAGTGTTCTCAATATCAGATGCAGTTGTTTTCAATCAAGCGGAAATGCATAGGTGAGTCAGGGAGGTCATGGAAATTGAATCCGCCCATTTACCACAACAACCTTTTTCACCGGGGACATACATACACAAAGGGCTGCTGCTTGAGTGTAATCAACAGATGTTCAAAATATGAAGGGTCTCATTAAAAAGAAAATATTATAACAGCATCAAAAATAAATCATTAAACGATTTAAAAATACACATTGAACAATGTAAAGCTTAAAATACTGAATGTTTAGAAAGCAAAAAGTTTTTAACATATATAAAGTGTATTTTTTTTTTTTTAATAAAATGGGCTACTTTTTGTTTTGCTATGGCTAAAATGTTACAAAAATTTCACGTCAGTGCTTATTTCCATCTTCACAGTTGTATTTTTTTCTCAGTCAGAATAATTTTTATCCTTGTAGGCCCCTAACTTACCATATGTATACAGAACATATATGTATATTAGAATGATAAAATAAGGCATTTGATGCATTAAGTCATAACAAGAGCTACAGTATATTGCTTTCTTGATGACACCTTAGATACAGATAAGCTATATGCTATCTTCCATGCTTTTGTGACATTTATCATCACTTGGATCAGATCTGTAGTTTTCTGCAGATGTTTAAATGATTTCAGGAGTGTTGCACCATGATGTCAGCCATAAAGCACTAACACGAGTGTCACCTCTTATATTACACCCTGGCAGCTGCTGGCCCTGCATGGGCTATGACATGCATACACAAAACCACAGCACATTTACAGCTATTTACAGCACAGAGGAAAAATGCTTGAGTAGAAAGAAGCAATGACTGATGTAATTTTTTTTAGATTTGCAGGTAGCGATGAAAGTTTCAATGATGATCATACAACCATATGACCCAGACAGCTTAGTGAAAGTCAAGGTGATCCTTTCAGGTAAACTGAAATGTGATTGGTTCATGTTCTTCAATTTGATGCTCTAAAGAATAGTGTTCACAACACACAATATAAAAAAAGGTGAGAGGCAAGCATGAGGTACAAGGATATCTCTTTACTTTGGAAAATAAGAAAAGATGAGAGGGTAAGAGGAGATGGGAAAGAAGCAGCTGTTACACACGTCATTCCTAAAAGCTGAAGGCCTGGCTGTCTGTCTACAGTGTAAAATGCTGTAGTGTTGTGGAAAGTCCAACTGAGTATTTGCGTACCAACCTCCAACAAGCTCCTCGCTCTCCTTGTTATTTATAGAGAGGGAGAAACAACCCTCATGTCATTCTCTGCTTCTGACTCTGAAGGGGGGCTGTTTAAATTTAGACCACCCCACTACAGTGGGATGCCTTTGATAAGAAATTCTATAAGTCTGTGTTTGGACTGTGAGATGCCAGGGATGCATATCCAAAGTGATGTTTAGTTTTCAATAAGCTTGCATAAATTGAAGCATGTCTATATGAAGTAAGCATGTTTCATGATTTAGGCTTGTTGTAAATCCATGATCTAAATTAGAGGGAGATGGCGAATCTCATTCATGCATTAGAAGCATAAGCAATGTTCTGTTGCTTTTAAAGCATTATCATGTCAGTGTCTAATTTAATATAAAAGTATTATTATGTCCTCAAGCATTAATCAAAAGAAAGAGAAGCAGAGTGGGAATGTTTTACCTCTACTTTAAAGCTCTCTTCCGCTTCTCTTTGTCCTTCCTTGTTCTTCTTTCATTCGCTGTCTCTTAGTTCTTGAATCCACAGTTTTCTTTCTCTTCTTGGTAATCTGTTTCTCTCACTGTCTGTCTGTCTGTCTGTCAGTCTGAGCTCTGTTGGCAGCAGGAGTTAGTGGAAAAGATGAACCAACCACAGCTCTGCAACACAATCCTACCAGTCCTCAACCCCACCTACATAATCTTCTCCATATACAGCCATACACCCCTCCCCAAAAAAACACTGTCCATATCCAGCTTCTCCTCCTAACACCAACCTGAAAGGACCCACAGAGGCAGTGTTATTCTTACAGTTCCCTAGACACTATCCATAGACAGTATGCATTTGTCAATGGCAGAATAATATACATTACTGTTCAAAAATATGGGGTCAGTAAGATATTTAATGGTTTTTAAAGATGTCATCAAGGCTGCATTTATTAGAATGATTTCTGAAAGGATTTTTGAACAGTAGTGTATATATAAAATATATATTTGGCCAAGAACAGCTTCATGCTATTCATGCTATTACTCATGTTGTTGTGATGAGACATTGGATTTCAATAATGTAATTAAATAATGTAATCACTTTTAGACAAGCCATAAGCAAATTACCGTTTCCAAGTTTAAAGAAAAGCACCACTTCATTTGGCTTTTCTAGGTAGGATGTTTCTGAAATAAGCACAGAGCTGGCGTATTAAAGTTGGACAATAAATACATCGTGACATCACCAACTGATTAGGATGACTTTATAACAGCAGAAATGACGTCCTTCCGGAATCTCCATTTGGATTGACGGAAGTTCGCAGCAGTGTGAAACAACAGCAGGCCCCCCTCCGCTGCTGTTGTGGCTTCCGGGCAACATGTACCAGCTGTAAACATGGCGGAGGAGATATTGGAAGCAGTCGAGAAGTTGCAGTTAAGGCTCACAGAGAATCAAGAGCCTCGCAAGGTAAGAAACCGTTTCTGCGAGACGCAGCGAACGCTGTGCGTCGTCGCCGTTCGCACCGTGCGTGACTGTTATGCGCGCTTCGGCGAGTGTTAGCCTGAGGTTCGCTCAACATTGCTATCCAGAAATCCCAAGTCTAACAATTACAAAAGCAGCAGACCGTGAAACGGATGATCGGTTTACATAGATCATTCTGGATTGAGCTTTCCCCTCAAATGTGCCTCGACGCGATCGTTAAATCACCATCGAGGCGTTTTCTCAGAAGCTTGTGCTCGGTTTATCCGAAATGTCAACCGCAGCGATTTAATACGATAGCAGTGACAGATGAAGACGGGCCTTGAGTAATGCAGCAGGATTGCTGTTACTCGCTGTAAGACACGATTCCTTCTCAATAGTGAATAGTTATTACACTAAGGTTGCGTCTCAAAACCTAGCGATCTGAATACGTTGAGGGCAGAATGCTTAATTTTACGCCTTAGAATGTTGGCTAGGTAGGAAGCTCAAACGAGGTTTGAGATTCTGCCCAACTTTCTGCTCAATGCAACCCCCCCATGTTCCCCTGTAGGCCACGACGACAAAATTTTATTATCATCATCATTGTTATTATTATTATTTTTTACATTTATAAAGTTTGTCTATTTTATATGCATTTGGGTGTAATTATGTATCATTGTACATTTCTCTTTTTTGTGTTTATTTTCATAGAAGGATGTGATTGAGGTTTTATGATAGTTTGTTAATTGACGTTTGGATAATCTATATGGGAAATAGCCTACGTTGTTAATAAGAGTAGTGTAGTTTACAACAAAGTTAGCAGTTTTCCACTTAATTTGATCACAACGATTTTGACAAAATGTTCTTTACAATAATAAAAATAACTGCAAAGTGGTGAGTGCAAACGGAAAAAAATCTTTACAAATCTTTTTTTCCACCTTCTGTCTAGCTGCTGAAAACTCTCAAAAGGCTGGGGGAGCTTCCTATAACTGTAGACATCCTGGTGGTACGGTTAAAATATTACTTGTATTACAGTTGTTCTAACAGTTTTTATTAATGCAGTTGGTTCTATAGCTATTAATACGTTTGTTTTCTTTGATTCTTGCAGAACACAGGAATTGGAAAGACGGTGAATTCTCTGCGTAAACATGAATTTGCTGGGGAGGCAGCAAAGAACCTTGTGGCCAAGTGGAAAAAACTTGTGCCAGAGAAATCTGCAGACAGGTTAGCTTTTTAAAGTGATATATTTGGTACTCGTCATTGCTATTAATTCTGTGAAGTAATTTTGATAGATAAAAGCCTAATATCTCATAATAAAGATACTTGACAAAGGATCTACTACAAAATTTCTTAGCAAAGAAGTTGAAACTGAAACAGCTATTCTTCAGAATATTTTCGCCGTCATGATCTAAAATTAACTTTTTTGCCACAACTGCCAGTAGCAGGTGAATTAAAGAAAATGTATGTGGCTAGGATGCTTTTTATTGGTTGTTAAACTATATATTGCACTCTGGCATAGTTTTATACATGCGATACTCTTAAAATGTTTTGGGTTTTGATTCAGGGGTTCTTGGAAAAAATTATTTTATGCTCACTAAGCCTGCATTAATTTGATCAGAAATACAGTAAAAACAATAATGTCCTTATATATGATCCCAAAATGTTATTTAATTTAATATATTTCAAAATGCAGTTTTCTCCTGTGATGGCAAAGTTTTCAGAGTCACATAATCCTTCAGAACTCCTTCTTTTGTGGATTTTCTTCTTAAAAGCCATTTTGGTGCTTAATTTTTTTTTTTTTTTTATGGAAACCATGATGCATTATGTTTTTATGGATTCATTGATAACTGGAAAGTTCAAAATAACTGCATTTATTTGAGATTGATTTAATGAAGGTTTGTTAAACAAAAGTAAATATAATATATAAAAATCCCAACGCTTTGAACAGTTACCAGTACTAGAAGTTATCAGTGCTGATGAGCTTTTCTGAGGTTTGATGTGTGGCGGGTAATGATTTTGGAACCCTGGTTGTGGTGTTGTGTTGTGAGATATGAGATGAAACGTATAACACAGACTTATTTGTGTTTATCAAAGGCCAAGTGTAAAGGAAGGGCGTTCCCACTCTCGCATTAATGAGTCTGGAGGGCACAAACGAGTCCGGGAGCGGTCTCCAGATGAGCCTCCTGTTATGGAGGAGGAGCAACATGAAGAAATGGAATACCAACATGGCTACTCCCCCTCTCCTCCACAGCATTACAACTCACAGCACAGACACAGTAGTGCAAGGGAGTATCAGTCAGATGAATATGAAAGCCCTCCTGAAGAGGAGCCAGAGCCCAGTCCCCCACGCAATGACATTAGACACAGCAAGCCACACAAAGAGCCAGTCAGAGAGTACAATTCCCAAGATACTCGGGAGCAGGAGAGACGGAAGAATCGTCCCACGGGTTTCGGAAGCAGTGAGGAGAGGTCGCATAGAGCCGACAGAGAGCAACAGGGTGGGACGAGTCACAAATCTAAACACAATCGACATTTAAGCCCACACGAAAGCAAAAGGGAAAAGAAAGGAGGAAGTGATGGTAAGTTTTGCTTGCTTGACATGAAATTATCCTTGAAGAAGTCTCTTATATTTACTATGGCTGTATTTGCTTGATTAAAAATACAGTAAAAATGGTCATTTTGTGAATATATTGTTATTATATCATATCATTGTGTTAGTTATAATGTTTCTGTTATGGGTTAATTTTTAGTTGCAATTATTCCAGTCTTCAGTGTCACATGACCCTTCAGAAATCATTCTAATACTTTGGTTTGCATTTCTAATTAATATTAAACGGTTGTGTTGCTTGATATTTCTCTTTGAAACGATTATTTGTTCAGGCCAATCTTAGATGAATAGAAAGTAAAAAAAAAAAAAAACGTGTTTGTTTTGCAGTCTTTTGTAACATTAAAAAAATGATTTACTTCTGATCAATTTTATACACATCCTCTGAGTCAGTGTCTTAAAACTGAGTTGTGTAAAGTTTTGATTGAATTGCGTTTAAGGAAAATCAAGGGACAGGAGGGAAGTTTCAGAGCCACTGGATGAGGATGAGGAGCCATACGAGGCACCAACTATGTCTTTCGAATCTTTTCTCACATACGATGCTCCAACCCCAAACAAAAAGAAGAAAAAACAGTCCTCACGACCCCCTCAGCCTCCTGCCTCGATTCCTTCTGCTTCCTCTAAATCTGGCAAAGCCAACGGGACCAGTAGTAAACACTCAAAGCCATCTTCTTCCTCAATGACCACGCCTGTTCCAGAGAAACACAGGAAGGTAAGTCTGAACTTGTTTCTTAGACTAGGTGATGGGAAAACGAGTTTTTGTGCTTGTTTCGAAGGCTTTCTAATCATTATTTCTCCAGGTAGTGGATGTGGTTCCCACACTGCCTGATATTCCGTTACCAGCCATCCAGCCCAACTACAGACCACTGCCCTCCATTGATCTTACACCACTGTCCCCCCTAAGACGCAAAGGTATGCATTTTCTGATGTTCGTACCTGAAAGAATCCAAATTTAAAATAGTGCTGGCAAATGTATTTTGGATGCAATTAATTGCTATTAACCAAGTTGTTGTTTACATACAATGTGTGTATACTTATGCAAGTCCCATGTAGAAGATATGTAAAATATATATATATGCATCTGTCTATTTATATGCATAAAAAATACATGGTACACGCATTATGTAAACAAAAACTTGTTTTGAATGAGATTAACCTCAATGAATAATTTGAAAACAATATAAGTGTATAAATCCCAATGATTCTTTTCTGCATGGACTCATATTTTTCTCCTTCAGTCCCACTGTCCTATGAGGAAGAGGATGGTGGCTATGCAGGACGAAGACTGAACTCTAAAATGGTGGTGTACTCTGGGTCCAAGACTTCATATTTGCCGAAAATGATGTCTCTGTATGAACAGTGCATTAGAGTCCTACAGAACAATATAGATTGTAAGTTTTCTCATTCTCTGATCGTTTGTTATAATAGTAATTATCACCGTTCACACTTTTTTTGTATAGTGTTTAGCCCTTATGTGCTGTGACTGGGTCAGGTAAACCTTATATAATCAAGAAATGCGGTGACACCATGTTCAAATTACATTTGTTAATTGTGCCATGATGTTTCCGTGTGGCTGAAATATTAACCACCAACCCACCTGAAATGAATCTGCTTTTTTATTGGCATTTCTTGCATTCTCTTAGCAATTGATGAAGTTGGTGGAGTGCCATTCGAGATTCTGGAACCGGTTCTGGAGAGATGCACTCCTGAGCAGCTTTACCGGATTGAGCAGTGTAATCCGGTATGTGTGTCAAACACAGTCATGTGCAGATTATTTATTTCACAGTTGTGATATAATCTCTGATCTGGTTCTCTTACTAAACTGCTTATGTCTATTTTTTTATGTATTCTATTTAGTTTTGAAACCATGTACACTACTGTTCCAACGTTTTTGTTTTAAGAAATTGTTACTTTGATTTCACAAAGATGCATTCAGTTGATCAAAAACATAAAAAAACATCTGACGTTCTTACATTCTGATACTTCTCTTAAAAACAACACTGCGTTTGAAGTTTGCAGGAATAACTTAGCATGTTGACTTGTCTTTAAATTCAAGCCTCTCTACTCAGTATTTCACAGAAGACTCCGATGATCTGTGGATGAAACACTGCCAGCGGGATTTTAAACATGTACCTCGACAAGAGTATGAATCCTGGAGGGAGCTGTATCTCCGGCTCCATGAAGAAAGGGAAGAGCGTCTGCGCAAGCTCACAGAGAACATCACCTCTGCCCATGCAAACAAACCTAAAGGTACACACAGGCGATAATCAATACTTTTAGATCAAACTTATGTGCATAGGTCTTTGCATAGAAAATGTTAACATTGTAGCTCAGCAGGTGCATAAAAACGTAAATGAGAACTTAGTAAACCGTTCACAATAATAACTCTCTATATTGTTCACTGTTAACAGGGCGGCAGGTTAAAATGGCATTTGTCAACTCTGTCGCTAAGCCTCCACGAGATGTCCGCCGTAGACAGGAGAAGTTTGGCACTAAAAATGATTCTACCAGCACAAGCGCTGCTCCTCCATCTGCCAAGTAAGTGGATGCTGCATTAGTCATGTAAATGAATCTTTGTCAGCAGAAACATTGTGATAATCCAAACAAAAAAACCTGAGTTTTTGTAACTCAATTTAAATATTATGCTAATTCTTCATATACAGGATCAGACCAGCAACAAACTACAGTGCTTATAGCAAACCCAGTGATGGTGGTCAGTCTTCTTTTAGTAGTCCCCCTGAGTCCTCCTCACGCCCCTCTGCTCCCGGCAGTGCTGGTGCTCACAGTGCCAGAGACAAACCACAGGTCAAAAGTGAGTCTAAAAGGAAATGTTGCTGTTAACCGTTTATTTTTTTAAAATTTATTTTACAGATATTGTATATACACCGTTAATGTTATTTAGATCACGTCCAATATTTGACATGAACTGGTTGGATTTATAAATTTTTTTTTTTTTTTTTTTCTCCAGAAGTTGCTCCAATGATGGCTAAGACTATCAAGGCATTCAAGAACAGATTTTCCCGGCGGTAAAGGGGAAAAAGGTTTTTGAGAAGAGAGAACGACTGGAAGAGGAAACATTTTTTTTGCTGTAATGCTTCATAGGAAATGTGCAATGTCCTTATCTTTTTATGCTTTTTAATATTCTGAGTACAGCTCACTGGACACAGTCACAAAAAAATATCTGCATCAGCAACCATTCACCCTCAGTTATGTCCGAGCATGTAAGCTTTTTACAAAAAACGAAAACAAGTGGTACACTACAGATTACCATATGACCCCAGAACCCAGACTCTCTGTTATACGTTTATTTAATTCCTTACAATAATCTTCGCATTTTCGTGGGACTTAAGTATACGATTTTATTGTAGAGTGAGCGGGAGAAAGAGATGAGATGTAAAAGTTCAAGGACTGTACACTTCCACACAATATTTATTTTAAATCTTGGACCTGGCAGTCCTGGACCTTACCTTGAATGAAAGATCAAGTCATTTTAATAGATTTTATGAAGTGTTCTATGGACATTTTTAATAAAGTCCATGTGTTGCTGTCACCATGTTTTTATTTATGTATATATTTATGGGAGTTTTACATCTTGATAATTATGATCAATAATAACAGGAATGTTTTTTTTAACTTAACGCTGTCCTATTACCTAACATGAAAAGTGTAATGAATTTTTTACATGTCTCAACTTGTATGACTTCCTGTTCATCAGTGGACCACGTGATTGTCATTATGCCAAAACATCTAACCTTTGTGTTAAACCTAAAAAAAAAAAAAAAAAAAAGAGATTCCATTTTAAAACAACATTTGACCGAGTATAATGTCGTATATTGATTTAACTGAAGTGGCACAGTTCTTTCCTATCTATTCACTATGACGCGCAGCAGCCAATGAGGCGTTAATGCGTCACAAGGACGCGACTCCAAGCTCTACTCCCCATTGGTTCCTTTGTTTTTTTGTGGTCCAATCACGTTCCGTGTTTGCGTTGTTGTCTACTTTCCCCACTTGTACCACCTGTGTAACTGTTCGATTTTAGCACATGTCACAGAAGCTGCTACTAGAGCTGTCGTACGTATCTCTCTAGTAAGCTTAGTTGTAAGTGTTCCGGTACTTCTTCGGTCCCGAACTGCAGGTTCACGCCATGTCTGGACACGGCCACGGCCACGGCAGCGGACACAGTCACGGCTGCTGTGAATGCGACCACGAGCCCGCAGAGCGAGGAGTGGAATACGAGCTCTACAGACGCATTGATATCGAGAAGCTTCAGTGTTTGAATGAGAGCCGAGACGGAGACGGCAAACTGGTGTTCAAGCCTTGGGATCAACGCACTGACAGGGAGAAGGTACCAATTAACCTGGCTTAGTTATGTAGGAGGAGTGAGAGACGTTACATTATTCTGTAGGAAAGAATCAAACTGCGAATTAAGACACTTCTTTATTTAGTTGCATGTATGTATGTTTGTTTTACGTTATATGAACTCTTCTAAGTAAAAGTCACAACCCGAAGGGGTTGTCTTTTGAGAAATTAAATAAACTGGTTAATAAACCCGGTTGTCAGATTGCTGCACTGTTTGTTTTAATGTCTCCTGTTTTATTTTCAGTTCGTCGAAAGTGATGCTGACGAGGAGCTTCTGTTCAATATACCGTAAGATTTGTTGCAAGCAGAATCCATTTCAGTTTCTCTTCTTTTCTTAATTCTAGGCTTATTCAGATTTTTATTTATTATTTGATTTTTAAATTATTTGCCAGTAAGAACTGGTTTACTGACAGAAATGGATACAGTTGGTGCATATGGTTAAATCTGCAGGTTTACAGGTAGCGTGAAGCTGAAAGGAATCATTATTTCTGGAGAAGATGATGAGTCACACCCAGCTGAAATGAGACTGTGAGTTTGCACTCACTGCAAAAACACACGACTTGCAGTGTCACAAGGATGCAGCCTAATATAAAATACAATGCAGTTACATGGATGGATGAATGAAGTGTTGCGACTAGGAACAGAAAACTGCTTGCTGAGCTTAAGAATCCAAGGAGTTTGCTTTAATAATGGTAATGTCCAGCTGCTAAACTATTAAATTGCAAAATATTAAACAATTTTTTTATTACCAATGATTTTATAGAAGATCTAAATAACTCAAAATTAGCCTTTAAAGGAATAGTTCACACAAAAGAAATTAACATTTGTTGAAAATGAACTCATCTTCATTAATTGTATTAAATGTGGCATTGCATCATCTTCTCACCAATGGGTCAGCTGCAGTAAATGGGTGCCATCAGAATGAATAAATAGTTTAATAAAAAGGTAAAATTATCAGGTTTTTAAGCTATTTGATCAAAAACTCTCAGAATCAGATCTCACTCTTTAGATGAAAAACTCAGACGCAAACTCACCTGCATCTTGGTTGACCAGAGAGAGAGCTCTTGCATTTATTTAAATATTTGCATTCCTGCTAAAATGAGATGAGAGTGTGTGTGTGTGTGCATACATATATGTATATGTTTGTATGTATATAAACGCTCTTGCAGCATCACACATGAATAATCCAGTTAAAATTTTCATGAATGAGTGTTGCTACTGGGTACTTTTTGAGCAGGTACAAGAACATCCCCCAAATGTCATTTGATGATACCAGCAGAGAGCCAGAGCAAGCGTTTCGTCTAAACCGGGATCCGCTTGCTGAGCTTGAGTATCCAACCAAGTAAGCAATTTTAAATATGTTAACATGTGCTTAAGCACATTAATAGTACATCTTGAACGTTGGACACTACAAATCTATGTTGACCATGCACAAATATTGTATATAGGATTGCCAGATTCTCCAACGTGCAGCACTTATCAATCCACATATCTCGAAACTTTGGGGCAGAATCCACTCGTGTGTATTACATTGGTCTGCGGGGAGAGTTCACAGAGGTCAGTACTGGATAAAACATATCTTGCTATAACAACAAAAACACTTCTAACATAGCTAGTGGAGGATGCATCATATTATCACATTATTATGCTGGTGTTTGTGTTTCTATTAATATTTGTTTTGCTTCGGAGAGAAAAATAAGAGAAGCCTCTGCATTTTTGCAGCCGCCTTTATCTAGCATCTTTTATCTCTCTTTCAGGCTCATAGGCATGAAATCACAATCTGCAACTATGAAGCAGCAGCCAACCCAGCAGATCACAAAGTGGAGACAATTACACCCCAAACACAGTTCATATCATGACAAATGGAGGAGAGGGAATCTCACGTGTGCTGTGTGAAATTATAAAAGTGTGCATGAGTTTTGATAAGGGTGAGATGATGAACTGAGAGAGCTGATGTGTTCAACAGCGATTTCTTCACCAGGGTTTGTTCAGCTGCAATTCTGCTAATGTGCCACTAAACCTTAGGCCAGTGGTCTCAAAATCAATTCCTGGAGGGCCGCAGTTCTTCAGAGTGAGCTCCATATCACACCTGCATGGAAGTTTCTAATAATCCTGAAGACCTTGATTAGGGTTGGAGCTACACGGTGCAGAGCTGTGGCCCTCCAGGAATTGAATTTGAGACCAATGCCTTAGACTGTATAAGCATAATTACTTAATATATGCTTATGTCAAATAAAAAGTATATGCTTCAACAAACAGAACAGAGGAGCTGTGTAAGACGTCTGTTCCTTAAAACCATTTCTAAAGAATACCATCAAGTGGAAATTTTGTTGTTTTTGTTCTCATTTGGGAAATGTCTTAAATACATCCATTTATTATTGTTTTGCATTATTACCTTGGGTAAAAAAAATCTGACGCTGAAGAACAAAATGTGTTTTAATTGGGTCCTCAAAGTTAGTAACATTGATGGATTCATGTAGTTTCTATAAAAATAACGTTTCCTGGTTCATTTTACTTTTAGTGTTTAATATTGCACATTTGACAACAATTTCTAAGGTTGCACTACAGTTACAGTTCATGTTCACATATAAATGTCTGTTGCGACAGGAGCAGTGGAAAAACATTTTTGAGTATCCATCACCACAAATCCATTGCTCTTCACTGTAACATAACAATTTTTATTAATTTATTATTTTTTATTTATTTAAATTTTTTTTTTGTGCTATTGTACAACAAATCACGTCAGAAAATACTTGGAAATGTATTATAACTAAGGGTTTTCTTGACTTAACTGTTGTTACAGTTGGGCCCAGATTTGAAAGAAAGTGCTGGGCTAAATAATGGACAATTTAAATATGACAAAAATTGCGGTGTGTTTAATAGATTTAAAAATAATGAATAATATAAAAAATAAAGTGACAAAAAGAACGTTAGTTGTTTTATAAGACAACCTTTTGGTATGATTAAACAATATTCACAGTTAAGAAAATTAAGATTTTGCATTATGTTGTAGCCTTACGCTTAGAAAATAGTGTACAATTTACAGATGACTTCCTAAATATGCCCTTTCCAGTGCGTTTCATTGAACAGCATTCAAGCTCACGCGGTTGCACAAATGCGGTGACATCACAGCGCAGTGACTCCGCCCCTCTCCGGCAGAAGGAGCGGAAGTTCCGTTGTGACCTGGGATAGCAAGCGGTGAGTCAATAAATTTGTAGCAGTGGGCCGCTGCTTATATCTGCTTTTTTCCTGCCCAAACCCTAAATTTTAATCTACTCCCTGCCCCTGGCTTTATCGCTAGCTATAAAGGCACAAGTTTGTCGTTGAGTAGCGTAATTGTGGGATTATTCGCGTGGGTAGAGAGCCAGATAGCTCCATCTATGAGGCTGGGGATATATTGTGACAATCATACAGACGAAACGGGATTAATCTGCCTAACTGCGATCATGTCGCTCGAGTATTAATGAAACGACCTGGCGGCTTTGTTTATACGTGTACCCTGTTCTTAATGTCGGCAGGTTGGGAAAAAATGAGCTAAGCTTCGACCATTTCTCTATTGTTTTCGCTGCCCATCCCTTTCTTCCCATTCTTTTTGAATATATGATCGTGGTATTCATAGCAGTGTTCGTGTGAAGGATTATCGCACTGACGCATTACAGATTATCAATACAGTCATTTGGTAGTCATGGTGTAAGCTCATGCATAGTAGTGCATTTATTTGAAATGTCGTTGTATTTTTCTGGTATTTAGTGGAGAATGCAGAGAACATGTGCAGTGCTAAAGTCTAGAATGGCAGATTGACCCATAAAACCAAGACTGGCACGTTGAGTTCATTCAAGTGTTGTAACACTTCATGCTTAAACTTGTGATACAGTCACCCAGGCCACTCAAAGTCGAATGAAACCATTAAACTGGAGTGTTTTGCCTCCTGCAGCTGTCAAGATTCAATTTCTTAGTGCTGTCATGTGATGACAGGGAAACAGGGACCCGTGGTTTTCATTTTAGGCTGCATTAGAAACAGTTTTCTGAGAATTCGTATTAAGCAGAAGTCTGCAAGTACAAACTTGTGATCTGCTCAGCCACCAGCAGAAAATGAACCTCTGCCTGTATGATTAACAGACGCGTCAGCGCTTATCCAACAGGTGAAATCACCCTGTAATTTTTACATTACCTTTCAAAGTGCTTTTTCTTTTTCGCGTCTAGATGCTCCGCAGGTGCAATAGAGCACTTTAAGCTTTAGATGGGCATGAATTGCTAGTTAAATGACTTTTAGTAGGTAACGCTGGTAATTAAACCAACTTTTGTTAATCATTCTGCAGCCTGCTGACCGTTTCTTTCTAAAATCGTCTGGTTCGTATCTTTAATATCCAACACTTATTGCCTGGGCCTTTTTATTTTGCCTAAACGTGTTGCACTGATTGCATTTGAACATCTCGTATTTGTATTTTCCTAAAAGCACTCCTCACATTGTATGTGTGGCAACAACATGTCTGTACCCCTGCTCTCTGAAGCTGTGACAGTGCCTGGGACGGAGAAGGAGACGGCTGTGGTGAGAGACCAGTCGAATCATTAACTAAGTTCTAATGTTGTCCGAGTTATTCATTAGCATTACCCAGACCGGGCTTCGAATAAACCAAATCAGTTATTTTAAGTTTTCTTAAATAGTAAAGATGAAAAGTACTTTGCTCACCCTTATGTTGTGGGTAAATACAGCTTTGGTTAGTTTTCAAAACACTAAAAGAATTGAAATAGATTTAATGCAATCTGAGAGGGTTCTGTCCCTCTCTTGGAAGTCCGGGTAACCAAGCGATCCAGAAGAAGAGACTCAAAGATTTTGAAAGGTCATTAGGCATCTCAGATGAGTTGTATAACACATCAAAAGCTCACACTTGCTGGGTTTTGCAAGAAAATCATAAGATTTGGTCTAGCACATGACATGCATAGGAATTTGTCTTTTTTATATGTAATGTGCTCTATATATGCCTTAATTGGATCTGCTCATCATATGTGACCCTGGACCACAAAACCAGTATAAAGTCGCTGGGGTATATTTGTAGCAATATCCAAAAATACATTGTATGGGTCCAAATTATTGATTTTTCTTTTTTACCAAAAATCCTTAGGATGGTGAGTAAAGATCATGTTCCATGAAGATTTAGTCAATTTCTTACTAAAAATATATTAAAACCAAATTTTTGATTAGTAATATACATTGATAAGTTCTTCATTTGGACAACTTTAAAGGTGATTTTCTCAGCATTTAGACTTTTCTTTACCCTCAGATTCCAGATTTTCATATAGTTGTATCTCGGCCAAATATTACCCTCTCCATCCAAATCATACATCAATAGGAAGCATATTTATTCAACTTAGTTTCGAAAATGAACACTTATGCCTGGTTTTGTTGTCCAGGGTCACATATAAGGTAATTGTGTCTCTTCACAAGACTTAAATAGATTATGTAGTTTTATTCATATGGATTAATTTTACAATGCCGGTGACATTCTTAGATCCTGCCTAAACATCAAAAGAGAGACATCTTTCAGGTTTCATAAAAAATATCTTAATTTGTCTCCCAAAGATTAGCTAAAGCCTTTTGGGTTTGAAACGACACGAGGGTGACTAAATGATTTACAGAAAGTCAGCACAGCCTATACTGTTTCTCAGATTCTCATGTACAGTCCAAATCTTCAAATAAGGCTGCCTGCTGCCAACTTTGCTGGAAGAAAAGGGTGAATAGATTCACAGAAAGCTCAAGTTTGCTATTGAGATAGTATCTTTTTCATATAAAATAACCACAAAATCGGCATTTGGTCTTTGCAGAGATAAGTTTCACATCATATTCTGTAAACTTTGCAGGTCATCTTCCTTCATGGCTTGGGCGACACAGGGTAAGTTCTGTTTATTACCTGCCCGTTGCAGGATCTTTTAATACCCCCCTGGCCTGGTGTAGAAATAAGCCTGTGGTGTTACTTATTATAGACACGGCTGGGCTGATGCTATGACGTCTATTCGACTGCCATACATCAAATACATCTGCCCACACGCGTAAGTGAAAACCTATTTTTTTCATTTGTTGATTGTTATGCAAGAAAAAAAAATCTTGCATAATGTATAAATGTAGCAAAAAATGTATTACTTGATTTACTTTGAAATTGATTTTTGACTCTAGACCTCGAATCCCTGTAACACTCAACATGAAGATGACTATGCCCTCATGGTAAGCTTTCTCTGCTTTAGATTAAAACCTAGTACATTTATATAAAAAAACAATTTGTACTGAAAATGAATTTTAAACCTGAGAATAAGTAACACTTAGGATTTTGAAAGATGTAGAACAAAATCATTTATGATGTGAAATGAAGAAGTACCATAGTAGGTCATTAAATCAAATCAAGTTGCTCTTTGGACACATGGTCAGATGTTGCATGTTTGTGGTCAGAACAAAGATGGACAAACTTGCGTTTATTCAGCACGTTTGTATTAAATTGATAAAAGATTAAATGCACAGACATTGTTAGGAAATATTTTGAATATGTTGTTCTTTTCAACTTCATAAAAGACTCTGCTGCAGCTGCTGCTGTTTCCAATATTGATAATAGATCAGCATACTGATAATACATCAGAATTATGTCTGAAGGATCATGTGACACTGAAGTCTGGAGTAATGGCTGATAAAAATATAGCTTTGCGTCAAAGAAATAAATGATATTTTAGGATATAATGAAATGGAAAAAAACTGTATATATAATAAATAATGTAATATAATATAGTATAATATAATGTAATATAGTATAATGTAATATAATATAATATAATATAATGTAATATAATATAGTATAATATAATATAATGTAATATAGTATAATGTAGTATAATGTAATATAATATAATATAGTATAATATAATCTAATATAGTATAATGTAATCTAATATAATATAATATAGTATAATATAATGTAATATAATGTAATGTAATATAATATAATATAATATAATATAATATGGGAAATTTTAGTAGTAAAATACTAAATACAATTTTCAGTATTGGACACTGGGATTTCCCCCTTAATTCTTGTATAATGTTTTTCTTTTCAGGTTTGATCTGATGGGCTTAAGCCCAGAATCACCAGAGGATGAAGCAGGGATTAAGAGAGCAACAGAGAGCAGTAAGCAAAATTTGTTTTTGGGCACACATGCACATTGGGACAGTTTCCTGAGTCCCATCACTAGCAAGCATCCAAAAATAGGCCTCATGAGAAAACGGGTTCATACCAGGAAATATTGTTATATGTTGAAATTTGATTATGTGGCACTAAGTATAGACCCCTTCTTTTTTCCAATAGTAAAGGCCATCATCGATCATGAGGTAAAGAATGGTATACCATCCAATCGTATCATTCTTGGTGGCTTCTCTCAGGTATGTGATCCATTCTGAATGTTTGTACTCTCAATCAAATGGCTGACAGTTTTCAGTTCCTCTTTTGTTGTCTGTGCTCTTTAGGGTGGAGCTCTCTCTCTCTACACCGCTCTGACCTCTCAGCAGCAGCTAGCGGGTGTTGTCGGACTTAGTTGTTGGCTTCCACTTCACAAGACTTTCCCACAGGTACAAATGTCAGCAGTGACTTTGTGTGAGGATAAATATGTATATAAGGAAATGGGTATGCATGTCAATATGGATCCTCTTTTGAATCCATTAGGCTGCAAGTGGGAGTGGAAACAAGGACACTCCCATTCTGCAATGTCATGGCGAGATGGATCCCATGATCCCGGTGCAGTTCGGGGCCATGACGGCAGAGAAGCTCAAGACCATTGTTTCTCCACAGAATGTCACCTTCCGCACCTACCCGGGTCTCATGCATAGCTCCTGTCCTCAGGTGAGACATGTGTTAGCTTATGCTCACAAAGTTTAGTTTAACATGTTTTATCACGTACAGCATGCAGGCTTTCACAAAAAACCCTAACAACAGCATAAAACTGAATCTTTTGGTTAGTAGTAGTTGTTTATTACACTATTTTTTTGACATTTTAATAGCAGTTACATATGTTCATTAAGACATATAATGATATTAATTAACAATAATATTGCGAAATATTACCCCAATTAATGTAATTTATTCCTGTGATGGCAAAGCTGAATATTTAGCAGCTTTTACCCCAGTCTTTAGTATTACATGATCATAAAAATATTATTTGCTATTGCTCTCATTGTGGAACGGAAATCCATGTGCATTCCTTTGACCAGTTGAATTTCTCCTTGCTTAATAAGTGTTAATTTCTTTAAAAAGCAATTTTATGTTCCCTACATTAATAGTGAGTAAGGTACTCCACCCTAGTGACAACTTGTATGCTTTTTTCCCCTGGCAGTGTAATTTAAATATTGCAAAGACCTGCCTAGATTTAGTTAGAAGCGAGCTCTTGTTCTTTATAGGACACTTTATGTAAACTAATATCAGGACGAGGTCTGAACTGGAACCATGCTAAATATTATTTGAGCTTCAGTACAGGGGTTACAGTAAAACTGTATTTGTTCATGCCCTAACGCCCGTACTACTCTCTGATTGGCTTTACAGGAGATGTCTGCTGTGAAGGAATTCATTGAAAAGCAGTTGCCCCGAGTCTGACCTCATTCTAGCTCACTGTGACCCTTAGACACTGACCTCTCACCTCCGACCTGCCATTCTCCCACAGGAAACAGCCATGATCCCCTACAACACGAAACGACACACACGAGCATGCACATTCAGTTGTACATACTGTGAACATGCAACACATGCATACCATGTCATCTCACACCTTTCTTTGTAATTTCATACATCGGTGGACATTCATTAAAAAGGTGATATTATAAGTGGCAACCCTACGTACAATAATGTTCCATTAAAGTTCTTTAAGGGAGACTTGTTAACTTCCATTATACATTCCTGCACGCGTTTCATCTTGAACCATTATCCACTGTCTCTCTCCCCTTCTCTTCTGTCTCTTTCTTTCAATACGCAAGGCGGTAAAGGTAACATTTTGCTCTGTAACAGAACTCTGGAGAGTTCAGAAACTGCAAATCTGTGGTGGAGGAAGTTAGTGAGAGCCCGGTGCCGTCTGGAGTGACTCGCGTCGCGCTGCTCTGCATGCTAGTCCCACGGTGCATGCCTGTGGTGGGGCTTTATTGGGATGCTGCAAATCATACTTGTGCTGAAATATCTTTTTGTTTTTTAACTAGAAAGGCAAGCAAAAATGGCTCTAATAAACTGCGCAAATGAATCATTCAAATCTTCCAGTATGCTTTGTTCTTCTAAAACAATTACACAGATTAATTTTGTGCCAGAGTGAAATCCTTGCACCAATGCTTTGAATCTATATGCGAAATAAAAATTAGTTAGGTTTTTTTTTTTTTTAGTAACACCGTATATAATAAGCTTTTTAGAACACGTAACCAGCTTTAGAGTATTGTATAATAATCAATGATATACTAAGCTCTTAACATCACTTATTAAAAATACTGGGAGTGAATCACTCCAGACGGCCGACAATATTTTCCAGTTGCTTTAAATAGCTTACTCAATCCTCCCTAATTCCCTGTTCACCTCATAACCACATCGTCCTTCACTCACGTGACCAAACACATTCAAGTGTTCTGGGGTCTCAGATAGCATATGTATATTCCTTTCAGGTTCCATATTATTGCATAAAAGTATTGTTTACTGACACGACCTATTAATAAAAAGTTGGAAGGTCACAGTTACGCAGCAGCCTGGCGGATTAAGCCTGCTGATATTAAAGAAGTAACCTTGATTAGCTATTAAAATGGAAAGATGAGTTTGCAAACATGGTTGCTATAGTCATTTCTCACAGTTTGCTGTATACATTTGAAAAAGGATTAAAATGGTTTCTGTGTGATATCTAAACAAGTTGTTTGCAAAGTAGTGAATGTTGCTTTTTTAAATCTTAATAGATGTTCTTCGATATATTATTTCATGGTTATTTTAATCTTTCTGAGTCCATTTGACTTCCATGTTTTCATAACTCTTACGATCCCCTCTTTTATAATTGGCATTATTCCTTATTATTAGTTTTTATTAGAATAATTTTCTCTTTAGATAGGTTTCCTATTTGCCCTGTGGCTTGAATGTTTATTGTATGGATCATGGGCATGTCAGCAGAAACTGGCAATATCTTTGGGTTTAACAGTGAACTTATCAGTTATTGTACACCTGAGTTGTATTATGTTGTTGGTTTTGTTTTGTCATTTGTGTTCATTTAAAAAAAAAAATCTGTTGTTTTGTTGTCTTTTTATTTTAAGTGATACTGAGGGACAACTTGTTCTTCAGAAACTTTACAGAAACACCTGTATGTGAAATAAATGATGCAAATCACAGCAAAGGAGTTTTGCATGTTATTGATAATGCTAGATTCATCATTTTCTCGTGCAACATTAAGGTTTCTCTTTCTGTTTCCTAACAGGAGACAAGCAGTAGACCAAAGGGTGTAACAGTTTTAATGGAGAAAATGAGTGGGCCTATGATTTGACTTAAATATCTTCCAGTATTAAGCAACTTCTCATTTTATATAAAGGTCCACAGGGATCAAAATGTGAAGAAACCCTAAAGGAAGTAATCTAGCTGGAACAGAACTACTGTCGTCAACGGATGACCTGTTTTGACTGCTGCTTGAAATTGTACTGAAATCAAAGAGTGATCAAAAATATGCCCTAATTAAAGAATGTAGGCCTATAAAAAACGACTGTAATTTAAAGGGAAAGATACTCTCTTTCATCAAAATCAGTTGACAGCTGCATAATATCGATGCAATGCCATTTCTCTAAATATTAAATATCAAATAAACTGAAATTTAAATGACGGAGTCGATTTTATTCCTGTAGGTGGCGCAAATGCGTTACTTTTTTCGAACAGAGAACATTTGTGACCAAAATGTTCTTTTGTGCTTTAATAATCAAGGTATTAGTGTGTTTCACACAGGGTTGTGACATAAATAAAAATGCTGACTGAGTTTCACGTGAACAAAACCTTAAACGGCTATTTGTGCTTTACTAATAATATTAAGAACAAATAAAATAAAGTAAAAATAAAGAAAATAGATATTTAATAAATGGATACAGAAAGAGATAAAAGACAAATGATACAGGATCAATTCAGGACTTTTTTTAAAAGTTAGGCCTTATTTATTACTTTTAAGTTATTTCTGTATTTCATGTTTGTAGTGTAGATGTGTACTCCCATAATTGTTTAAAAAAAATAAAAAAATAAAATGTGATTATTTATAACGACACTGATTTTTTTTTTTTTAATTGAAGAAGAAAAACAAAATAAAAAAAAACAAAGCAGGTACAATTTAGTAAAAAAAATACGACACAATGTACAAATAATTCAGTAAGGATACAAGTAAGAGAAAATACATAACAAATGCCTGAATTATAAGGGAGGTATATAAACATAGCACATAACATAGTAAAAGAAAAGAACACACACACACAAAAAAAGGATTGATATTCAGTCAGAGATTGGGAAAAAAGAATCATAAATTACAATGAGTTTAATGCTTTTTCTATTATTAGTTAAACCAAGAGCTTTTATGTTGTATTTAATTTCGAAGAGGAAGGTTCCAAAATTTGGGCACGCTTTAGCAAATTTTTGCTTGTGGATGTGAAATTTGGCATGAAGAATGATAAGATTCATTAAAAATTCAAGTTCTTTGTTATTTTGATTAGTATAATAACATATGACATCCCTTAATGTAAAAGGGCACTCACTGGGTATTGGTTTTAAGAAAATGGGAATTAACAAGTTTTTGTGACACTACAATCAAAAAATAAATGGGAAATAGTTTCAATCCCTTGATTGCAAAATGAACATGACTCATCTATTTCTGCAAATTTGGCAATAAAGCAATTGACAGGATAGAGTTTGTGTAAAATGTTAAAGTGAGTTTCCTTAATTTTATTAGAAATGCAATATTTGTTTGGTAAAAGCCAAGTTTTTTGCCACATAATCTCTGTAATCTGAGAATATAACGCCACTGATATGACTCATGTAAGTGTATATGATGACGTTTTCAAACGTACAAGGTACAGAGCGGACTTATAAATCTAATTTTCTATCTTTGTAGGTTTTACATACATAAATGCAAATTCTCTGATTGCACACCTATCTTTGTTGTGTTTCTACAAGAAATTAAGCAATATTTAAAAACTATTTCAACGTCTCATAATAAAAAAGCAATTAAGACCTATTCAATTTGTACAGACTGCAAAATATACTCAATCTGTAATTTATCCTGTGAAGTACCCTCTGCTTTAATTTAATTAATTTTTAATTTTATTTTTTCTCTTCTCTTTCCTTTTATTTTGTGCCTTTTGATTACTCTCTTCTATTTTACATGTGATATATATATTTTTTTATTTAACCTCTGATATTAAAATACCTGTATTATTTATATATTTATATATAATTTTTGTACTCGCTGTTCTGTTATTTCAAAAGTTCAAAATAAAAAAAAAAAATAAATAAATAAAAATAAAAAAAAGGTACCGAGCGGACCTTGATATTGAACGACGTTATGCTATGCCTCCCACTTCCCGGTAGATGGCAGTGAGTGGCTCTTAGCCTCGGTCCATCATCTACTGTTCACCCCGCGAAGGAGACGCAGATTATTGTCCTATGAAATGAGAGCATGACTAGCAAACACAGGCACGAGCGCCACCCCTATGATCATATAGTTCTTTATAATTTCTTTTTGCGTAATCTCTGACATGATCGAAGGTCTGCCGTCCGATAACAATGTTGTTCTAAGCTTTTGACAAGCGGGTCATTTGATGTGCCAACGCTTAATGGATACGTCCGGATCAGTGAGGAGGTACGTTTGTGAATGTTTGTGTGTTGATCGCTCGTGTCAACACGCCTCGGTGTCGAAATCTCCGTTTGACCAGCTTAGGAGTGTGGAAAATGAAAGCTCTGCGTTATTAAACATATGTTTGTGGGTAGATGGCTTTACTGCGAGGGGTCTGTCAGTCATAGACCGGTATTGATGAACTGAACTGATGCTGATTAGCTGTCAACGCATCCTAGACTAAAACTACAGGCAGAGGTTCAAAACGTTTGTCTGTCCGGTTTATTCTTAGCGAATTGTTGCAAATGCTTCTTGAGGAATTTAGCTACCAGAGAGAAAGCACTGAAAACAAATAAGCAAGTCACAGAACTAGTATGCAGCGTTTATCGCCATGCATTGTGATGGGTTACATGAAACTCAATCTTTTGTGTCTGCTAGAATACTACAAGTGACTGCTTTTTTTACGTGTCACTGCGTACACTTTTTGTGTATTGTTAAAGAGGTAGTTCACTCAAAGGGAAGATTATGTCATCGTTTACTCACTCTCATGCTCTTGCAAACCCGCATGACTTACTTTCTTTTAGAGAACACAAAAGGAGATGTTGAGCAGCATGTTAGCCATGCCTTTGTTTAACATGCATACCTACTATACTATGGATTTAATGTGTAACTACATCTTGTTCTTGAACAAATCTGAGTTGCGGATTGCTTTTTTTGTGTGAGGATGGGGTTACAGTTTTTGGATTACTGTTAAGTTTAACTACAAAAGTTAATTTAGTGAGAGTTACTTTGAGATGTAGGCCTAATAACCATGAACCAACATGTATGTATGTATGTATATTAGAAGTATAGTAAGCCGCATGATAGATAGCGTGCAATGAAGGTGACTGCCAGTCCTTCATATTTCTCGTTTTGTTTTCCATGTATAATAGTGAAGGTTTGGTACTGTCACTTTAAATGTCAGGTTACTGCATGCTGTTCTTGTCTGCCATGGCAATTAATTAGCCTGGAGTTTCAGACATTGTTAAAAGTGAAAATGGCGGTTGAGGATCATCTTTAAACACAAAGCCTGCATTGTTTGAAAGTAGCCCACTGCCTGTAAAATAAATGCAAATGGAGTTTTTCCGTTAATGGACACACAGTATGTTGAGCTCCAATGTGGGGGAAGCTTGTTTCCTCTCTTTGTGTGTCTGCCAAGTGCTGCTCTTAATTCATCTGTTCTACATTCTCAGACGTCCCACCTGAAAACGAGCTGTTCGACCACAAGTGCCTTTATAATGATCCATCTAAACGAGTTCTGAAATGTGCTTTGTTTCTGATGTAACTCCACAGACATTTTTGTTGAATGCAAGTGAGATGTGAAATGATGTGGAAAAGAACAACAGCGCAGACAGAATGACCTAAAAATCCGGGTCGAACGCCCAGCTCCCACTCACTCATGCCCGATCGGTGCACCTGCTGCCGCCCTCTACTCTCCCACAACCCTCTCAAGCAGATTTATTAGAGCATGACATGATGCATACTGGATTGTTTTGGTGATGAAACGTAATAGATCCCTTAGGTCATGTAACCTTTTAAAAAGGTTTCTTTTTAAAAAGTGTACTCATACTTCTTTTAGGCACAGCCTTTTTATCTGATAAAAGTGTTTATAAAAAAGGGTAATATCAAATAAGGACACCTGTGCAGGATTGTTATTTGCACAATGTGGTCATATGCAAATGAGCATTGTGGGAAGCAGACTGGTTTTCTTACGTTAGGGATTTCCATTACATAATTATGTTGGATATTAGCTTTAGTTAGTTTATGTTTAGTTTGTTTATTACACAGTAGCTGTGTATGAGCTATGTATTCAAATCTGAACCGTATAAGAATTTGCTCTGTAACACATTGAAGCAATTTTGTGTTGCTTTTCCAATGTTTTTCATACATTGACCTCAGACATGTTTGACCATTGCCATAATGCTTGTGCAAGATATTTAGCATTTCCGTTTTACATTTCCATCAGACATAAGCTTAACACTCTTTCTGAGTCCAGCTTTGAGGTGAAGGTGGTGGGTTTAGAGATTATGCATCACATTCATGTTGGTTTTCCACATTGATTTTACTTTCCGTGATGTAACACCGTGAATAACGTGATCGTGTTGATGTGTTTACAGGACTTGCGGTATGCGGCCCATCCACTCTCACGCTGGCTGAGTGCTGAAAACTTAATGTGGGCCGCTCTGCGGCTCCCACTACAGCTCTTGCCATGGGGAATACCGCCACCAAGTTTCGTAAAGCACTTATCAGTGGAGACGAAGTCCTGGCCTGCCAGCTTTATGAGAGCAACCCCCAGTTTAAAGAGGCTCTGGAGCCCAACGCATCTTATGGGGAGCCCTATCAACACAACACACCCCTGCACTACGCCTCACGCCATTCCATGTCACGCCTCATCAGGTAAGAACCTGTGAATGATCGGGCACAGAGAGACGAGCATTAGCCTCTACTGGATATATTGTGGTTGTTCACCTTCAATTTCCATTCCTAGAGTGAATTTGACACCATTTAAAGCAAAACAAAGTTATAATTTGTTATAATGTTATAATTTGTAATGGTTCAAAAGTATCTGTAAAGAAATTATTTATTTCATTCAGCAAAGATAGTAAATTGATTAAACGTGGTTGTAAAATATAACAGTGTTGCATTAATGTTTTTGATGAAATTTTTTACAAAAAATGAATAAACCTGCTGACCAAAAATTTTTGAACAGTACGATATGTGTAAACACATTAAAAAAGTATGATTGCCAGACTTTTATTGATGGAATGGGAAAACCCAAACAGCACTACAACATTTGTAGAAGTTTGTTGCTTCAGGGAGAACAAAAAAAGCACTGAATAACCTTCCCATGTTGGCCCCAAACAGACAGAACCTAAAGCAAATATGCATGGAATTGGAAGCTTATGTTGAGCCTTAGGTGTTTTTGTGCCATGCACTGTTATTTTTGCATGGTTGTTGAATTCCGTTGCTTGGTATTTGAGTCAAGACCACTTGTAGCCATTAAGCCAACTCTGACTTACTGTAGTTAATGCACCCCTCTGAGAAAATGGTTGGTAATTACCAGCTAGGACAGCTAGGTACTGAAGAATCTCCGTCCCTCCTCTTTCTTTCTCACTTTCCTCTTTTCATTTTACAGCTCAGTGAAGCACACTAGTAACCTCAATGACTTCACACCCAGATTGCCTTTTAGTTTTATTGAAATATAATATTGCAGAATATAAATTAATCTTTATTTATACCCGTCATATATTTTACGTTGCACCATGATTTCTAGCCCGCATTGCAACCTATTGTGGTGTACTTGCAGCTGATTGACATTTAAAGTGACTTACATGTAAAGTGTTTTGCTTTGCTGTTTTTACGCAGATTGCAGATCCTCAATTTTTTTTTTTAAGCGTGTCACACAGAAATGGTTGGACTGCAAAGATGTCGTTTCCAAGCAGACTTTACCTCAAAGATGCTTAAAATCAGCCAGTCAAATTAGAGTATGCAAGGTCAAAAAATGCTATTACACGTGTCCTCCTAGTTGAAAACAAAAGTGTTGACTAATCTACAAACATCCTAGAACCTCCACCCAAGCTGTAACGGTTTGAAGTGGTTATGTATTTAAAAGCTTATACCAGAGTTCTGTTTTGTAACTGGACTTCTGATTCACTCTGAGGAAAAACAGCCTGCCGGTCTAGACTACACCCAGAATTTTTGAGGTCAAATGACACAAATTCTGGCATCTGGCCTAACATTTGTGTACTCTTTGTGTGGTCTTGTTTTTATAATGATCCCAGTTTAATTAGCTAGCGTACAGCAGAACAAAGCACAAGATGTCTTTCACCTGTTTGTCTAGACATTATCCTTGGATGTTGGGTGTCTTTCCACCTCAAATGCTTGGCTTTGCATTGCATGATGTGGTTAAGGCATGTTCCATTGTTACATCTCAGTAGATTTAACAGTCGCTTAGTTAACAGGTGTCCGTGTCAATTTCGTGGTAGTTCAACCAGTCTTTCTGGCATCCCAGGTGCAGTTTCAGTTGGAGAGAAGGGTTAGGGGAATGCTGGGAGTTAGAGCTGTTGTTTTCAGTTGCATCAACTAATAAACTCATATTGCCAGATTCACATCACAGACTTCCCAGAACAGCTTGCTGAGTCATTTCCACTAAAAGGTATTAAAGGCTGCTGAATGCAATCACTAAATTTACTCCTAAATCATACAAGGTTGTACATTTCTCTGAGTCCATTTTATGGTGTATTTCAAACCTGTTATCAATTATTTTGAAGCTCCTGCAATTAATCGCCTTATTACCTCCAGGGAGGGAGACACCGAGGCCTCCAGCTGTATTGAACAGTGTCATCATGACATGTTCATTATTAATATTGTTATAGTTCTAATGCATTCTCGTATGTTATGAAAGTTTGAGATGGTAGATGCCTCTAGCCTCATTTATTGCTTAAAGCAATATCTCTGAGAAGACGAAGGTCATTTTTAAATACCACCTCTGGTGTTTTATAGGGTCTTATAAAATCCAGTGAAATATAATATACAGCTCTGGAAAAAAAAGAGACCATTGCAATTTACTCCTAAATCAGTATCTCTCAAGTATGACAAGCTTTTCATGCCAGTCTTTTTTAAATTTCTACACAAACATACTTCATTCTGTTTATTGAGGTACTTATTTGGTGAGCACCTGAATCCAATTGTATTTAATGGGAAATGTATAAAAAGCACTGCTGTAATCAACACTATCCTCTTGCAGTGTGACCAGATGGATGGTAAAAAATGCTAGAAGTCTTTCAAAAATAATTAGAAATGTAAAAATAAACACTAAACATGCCAAAAACAGTGAAAAGAAAGGTTTTAAATCAAGAAAAATCCTAGCTTTATTGGCACAAGGATTCAGTGAGTGTCTAGTTGCTTCTAGTCTAGTCAAACTTGCATTGTTTTGTATTGGTGAATAAAACCCATGCAGTGGTCTCTTATTATTTTTCCAGAGCTGTGTGTGTATGTATATGTATATATATATTAAAAATAACTTTGGATGCTGATTGGGCAATACAAAATGGTGTAATCCACAAAGTGTTAAAAGTTATGGTGCAAACCCTATTCATTGCTTGACAGTGACACCCTTAAGGCTCTAAGCATGCTGAATACAGGATCCAGTTGATAACAGGATGTCATTCTATTCAACTCATTGTTCAATGCAGAAATAAGCTATTTCCTGTGAATGCACTTCTGATTCCTTTACTATTATAGGTCAATAAATAGAAGAATAACAGTTCAGTAAACAGTCAAAATTTAGTTTTTGTTTCTCCAGCCATATTGTTGCTACAAACAGGTGTGCTAATGAATATAAATTAAATAAAAAATGTATACAAATTTATAATAATGAATTAAAATGGTATGATCACAAATACCTGTTTGCCACTTACTAGACTGTTTTTGTACAGATAAAATGACTGGAAGCCTCACACATAAACGCTATAAATATATGGCCCAGCCTGCCTTAGTTTTCCAGGCCTTAAAAAGTCATGAGATCTAAAAATGTTCTATAGTTCATATAAATTTGTCTAATTATGATCATCTTAACTGAACTTCAGGAGATACTACTTTTGTGCATAGCTTTTTGCGCAGCTTGTATAAGCTGTAGTGATGCCTGGTTTTTAGACTTTTTTTTATCTTGTTTTCAGTGAACTAGATGAAGCTGTTTCCAGTCTAAATAATTCATCAGATTAATCAAGAATCAAGTCAATCAAAGTTTTTTGCACCAACTGAATATGTGTGAAAAGTACACTAAGCCACAGTTTTGTTTGCAGTTAGTTTACTGTCTAAGTTTTGCTGTTGTGTTTTGTATGTAATTCTAATTCACATTCAAGTTCTTTTTCTGCAGGGCTTTCCTTTTCTCCAAAGATGGCAACCCCAACAAGTGCAACGTTCACAATGAGACTGCGCTGCACATGCTGTGCATGGGCCCGCAGATCCTGCTGAGTGAGGGGGCGCTGCAGCCGCGGATCAGCCGGCCCCAGGAGGATGAACAGAAGCGGGCTGAGTGCCTCCAGATGATCCTTCACTGGACTGGAGCCAAGCTGGACCAGGGCGAGTATGAGAGAGCCAATGTCAATGCCACCGACAACAAAAAGAGCACCTGCCTGCACTACGCGGCGGCGGCTGGCATGAAGAACTGTGTTGAGGTAACAAGATTGTGGGTTTTTTTCTTATGTAGTTTAGGCCTTGAGTATGTATTAATTGTATTTTCAGTTGATTTAACGCAAAGCCTCAGTTCAGATTTAGCTCTGTGAAACTGTTTAGTATGTGGTCAAACTTTATGACCATACAAGGTTACTTTTCTGGTTTCAGTGTAGGACTTAACATTGGTTACTCTGTGATGCCACTAACTAAGGGTTAGTCTTGTGTTTTAAAGTTGTTGGTGAAGAACAATGCAGATTTGTTCATGGAGAATGAGGACAGGGAGACGCCATGTGACTGTGCGGAGAAACAGCATCACAAGGAGCTGGCGCTCAGTCTGGAGTCTCAGATGGTTTTTTCTCAGGATGCTGGAGCTCAGGAGATAGAAGCAGAGTATGCCGCCCTTGACCGACGAGAGGTATGACTGTGTTAAAAATAGTTTTCTGAATTTAGACATCTTTGTTTTATTTTTCTACATTAGTAAGTTTATATATATATATATATATATATATATATATATGGGTAGGGAAAGTATTCAGACCCTCTTACATTTTTCAGTCTTTGTTATATTGCAGCTGTTTGCTAAAATCATTTAAGTTATTTTTTCTCTCATTAATGTACACACAGCACCCAATATTGACAGAAAAACACAGAATTGTTTAAATTTTTGCAGATTTATTAAAAAAGAAAAACTGAAATATCACATGGTGCTATGTATTAAGATCCTTTGCTGTGACGCTCATATATTTAACTCAGGTGCTGTCCATTTCTTCTGATCATCCTTGAGATGGTTCTACACATTCATTTGAGTCCAGCTGTGTTTGATTATACTGATTGGACTTGATTAGGAAGGCACACACCTGTCAATATAAGACCTTGCAGCTCACAATGCATGTCAGAGCAAATGAGGATCATGAGGTCAAAGGAACTGCCTGAAGAGATCAGAGACAGAATTGTGGCACAGATCTGGCCAAGGTTACAAAAAAATCTGCTGCACTTAAGGTTCCTAAGAGCACAGTGGTCTTCATAATCCTTAAATGGAAGACGTTTGGGACGACCAGAGCCTTTCCTAGAGCTGGCCGTCAGTGAGAACTGAGCTAGCAGTGGAAAAGAGCTTTGATGAGAGGGGTATGAGAGAGGTAAAGAAAAACCCAAAGATCACTGTGGCTGAGCTCCAGAGATGCAGTCGGGAGATGGGAGAAAG
>JAUYWG010000056.1:12560029-12573833 GCA_034779775.1 Enteromius afrohamiltoni
CATCCAACCTGACAGAACTAGAGAGGATCTGCAAGGAGGAATGGCAGAGGATCCCCAAATCCAGGTGTGAAAAACTTATAGGTCTTTCCCAAAAAGACTCATGGCTGTTTTTGATCAAATACTGAGCAAAGGGTCTGAATACTTAGGACCATGTGATATTTCAGTTTTTCTATTTTAATAAATCTGCAAAAATGTTAACAATTCTGTGTTTTTCTGTCATTATGGGGTGCTGTGTGTACATTAATGAGGGAAAAAAATGTACTTAAATGAATAAATAGCAAATGGCTGCAATATAACAAAGACTGAAAAATGTAAGGGGGTCTGAATACTTTCCGTACCCATTTTTTTTTTTTATACATGTGTATTGTGTATATTTATTATATATATATATACACACACACATAGAGCATATATTTAAAAAATATTTACATGTAGTTATATATTCATATAATTTATATGATCAAACTGTGTATATATATATATATATATATAATACACACACACTGTATTAAAAAATAATCACCAATGAATTTGAATCTTTCTGTTCCATTTTTGTAAAAGCATATCTTTGTAATCAACTGAAGTATATTGTTCCATCTGCTAAATTTGTTAATCTGTAAGTATTTATAGCCCTAAATATAATATAGGCAGACGTTTGCAGGCCCACAAATGGAGAATCTAGCGTTGCCTGCATGTGAGAGTACACTGTTATTTCATTAGTCATAGCTGTGTGCTGAGGAAGTGAGCTCAAGATAAATCATAACTTGGTATTATACTGTCAAAGGATAGGGCACCAGTTGAAAGAGGATAGACCCCAGTGCCAACAACATACTCATGATTGTTTCTTTTTGCTGCTCCAGACAGGCTGAGCAATACAGAAGTTTAAACGGAAAAGCTTTATTAGTTCTCTTTCCATCACTTCTCCTCTTACACGCTTTCCTTTACACTTTTCATCTGTATCCCTCTCCCAAGCCTGTCATTCTCTTTTCTTTTTCTCTCCAGCCATATGAGGGATTGAAACTGCAAGACTTGCGTCAGTTGAAAGACATGTTGATAGTGGAGACGGCGGATATGCTGCAGGCTCCACTCTTCACGGCCGAGGCCCTGCTGCGAGCTCATGGTATGAATTTACTGCAATTCCACTCAGCCAATGATATCACTGGGTGTATATGCTACATTTTTTAACAATAATTGCCATCACAAGTGAGTACCGAGGTAGCTAGGTAAAATCTTTTAGATTTTGTGAACGCAAATAAAAATTCTCTGACTTGATAGTCTTACTGAGCTCAAATACTTTGGAGTATGTGCTATATTAAATATCATCTTATCCCTCTACAAGAGTTTTGCTGCAGTACGCATTTGTAAAACATTAGAGATGAAAAGGTAATATATTGCAGAAGGGGCCTCCGTGCCAGCTGATCCATTTGATCAATTAAAGAAATATGCCAAATTTGGCCAACATCCATCACCCTTCAAGATATTACAAGCAAAAGAGGTTGGCTCGTCTTCGTTACTGGGCAAACTAGAACATTCCATGCTTAACCTTTACTGAAGTATTTGGCACTAATTTAACATTCAACATTCAAAGAGATGGAAGGTGGTTTCAATAGATATATATATATATATATATTTATATACAGTATATATATATATATTTTTTTTTTGAAAAGTCGAATTGTGGAATTCTATTAGAATATTTTATAGCTGGCAACTGCCCTAAACGGGTGATATAAGACCAGGTTCCTGTACACTTATTTTGCAAGACGGAATCATTGTGTTGGAGGTCTTCAGGTCAAAAATACACACTATTATAGATGAATATAAAGGTCATTATGTTTAAATCTCCTTTGTGCTGAACAGACTGGGACAGGGAAAAACTTCTAGAAGATTGGATGTCTAATGCGGAGGACTGCTGCCAGCGCTCAGGTGTTCAGATGCCAACTCCCCCACCGAGTGGCTACAATGCTTGGGACACTCTGCCTTCTCCTAGAACCCCGAGAACAACTCGCTCCTCTGTCACCTCCCCTGATGAGATCAGCCTGTCTCCTACTGATGGCCTTGCCCTGGTGAGATTAATCAGCCCACATGACCTTATGATCCCTGTTCCACATCCACAAACACTAACAAGAATATTGACACAGTCTGTTCAATGTTTCTTATTCCCATGTAGTGTGGGATTTGCATGTGCAGCATATCTGTGTTTGAGGACCCTGTGGATATGTCGTGTGGGCACGAGTTCTGCAGGGCTTGCTGGGAGGGGTATGTTTTGTTCAATGCACAAGATCATATCATATGAGATATTTTCTTAATAATTCATCCATTACAGATTACTGCTTACTTGTTATATACATGTTCCAAAAAAATATTAGGCATATGTTTCCATCAATGCATTAAATCATTATATTAGAATGATTTCTGAAATCAAATAACTGAAAACCGGAGTAACAGCTGATGAAAATTCTGATTTGCATCACTGAATTAAATTATATTTTATAGTATATTAATTATATTATAGGCTATATATATAGACACAATGGGCATCATTCATTACCCAGAGAAAAGTAGATGGCACGTTTGGAATAAACTGAAGCATTTTTAACTAAAAATTTACCTGAGTAAAAGTACCCATCTTTAAATATACTCTAAAAGTTACCCCAAAAAGTAAATGTAACTCCACATATTCACTGTTCATAACACTGTTGGTCTGAATGTCAGGTTTTTGAATCTGAAGATCCAAGAAGGGGAGGCACATAACATCTTTTGCCCTGCTTACGACTGCTTCCAGCTGGTTCCTGTGGAGGTCATTGAAAGCGTTGTCTCCAGAGAGATGGATAAGCGCTACCTGCAGTTTGACATTAAGGTACAAATGCAGCTCACAAAGCACCAGAAACCATTTCAAAGCTGCCATTTTATTTTTCTTATCATAGACTGTCTGACGTTGGCTTTGAATCAAAATGCTGACAGCATCCTGCTGTTGGTTGAGTTTATGCCAGTGTTTGTTTGAGGGGGAAAAAAGCTTTTGTAAACACACATGCTCAGAAGTCAAATGTTTGATTGTTGGGTAAATATCACATCAATTTGATTTGGATGATGTATAGATTAGAATTGGTTGGAGATATTGGGTCATTTACGTCATCCAAAACGAAGAGCAAGTTTAAACACATTTCCTTTCCATCACCAGGCTTTTGTGGACAATAATCCTGCCATTCACTGGTGCCCCGTAGCAAGATGTGAAAGAGCTGTTCGACTGACTAGACCAGGCCCTGGAGCCTCTGACCCTCTGAGCTTCCCCTTGCTCAAAGCCCCTGCTGTAGACTGTGGCAAAGGCCATCTCTTCTGCTGGTAGGTTGTTTCTGGGTTGGCTAAAAAAGCTAAATCAACATTTTTGTGCCTAATCAACCTGTAACCTATACATATTGTCCTCAAAAAAAAAACACATTTTGAAATGATTTTAATATCAGTTGAGCACATTTCTTCTTTTTCTCTTGCATTACTATAATATGTCTGTTTTTGTGAGTTTTGAAATTCCTTATATTTCATTACTGTAATACAATAATTTAATTTCAAAATAAACACTTAATTGATCACCAAAAACCCATCTGCAAGCAGTGTCATCGAAGTTTTATGTCAAAAGGAGGAAATACATCGAACCTTATAAAACATCTCAAACATTGTAATTTGCTTAGTTAATCGTTACTGTGAGTTCACACCGCCGCCAGCGAGAGCGCATTGATTGTGAAAGTGAGAAATTTATCGACTTTTTTGTGGTACATGTTTTCTTTCAATTAAAAGCCATTCTACAACACATATTATCCGTTTAATCCAATATGTTTTGATACGTCAAAATATTCTGCAGCAGTAACAGCTTTGCATGCTCGGGCGCTAAATTCAACTTGAAATTCCCGCTTATTTTTAGAAAATACATAAAGTTAATGCACATTATCAGAATAAAGTTTCTATTTAATGTTCCTATAGCGTTTAAAACGGGACATAATAGTGTACTATTTTTACACACTGGAGGCTTTTAAATGACTTGTGTAGCCAAAATATGTGTGTTAGAGAACAAATGTATGGTTAATGTTTGTATCTGTAAAATCGGTCCATCAGAAAAGCAGTTCTAGGCTATGAAATATAGTTTGCGCTTATATAAAAGTGTTTTTGTGTTTTGCTTTGGTACCGAAATTGGTACCAAGAACCGTGGATTTTCACTGGTATTGGTACCGAATACAGAAATGTTGGTACCGTGAGAACATGTGTGTGTGTGTATATATATTAGAGCATGGATCAGGCCGCATTTTTCTGTCCGAGCCTGGCCCGGGTCCAACAGAGCAGTAACCGAACCCGACCCGAGCCCAACGGGAATTAAGATATTTATGTCCGAGCCCGATCTAATTTTTTTCTCATACTAATGACACATGCACTTTTTTTGTGTGTAAAGCCCGCTTTTATATACACAACCCAGGCGTTGTTGTAGGGAAGTCATACAGTCATGTGGAGGCCACACACACTACTGGGCATTATTACTTTTGAGGGCATTACATCAAAGTTGAATCAGCCTGCAGTGATTTTCTAATTCAATTTTGAGTGTCACTCCAAATCCAAACCTCCATGGGTTAATAAATTTGATTTCTGATCATTTGATTATTGATCATTTTTGTGTTTTTTGTCAGCACGTTCAACTATGTAAAAGACGTTTAGATTTAGTTGACTTGTTTTGTGGTCCAGGGTCACATATATTGTTTCTTTTGATTATGATGGGATAATCTGACACAATCATGCTCCTGAGAGGTTTCAAGAGATCACCATCTTGTCCATCCTGGAAAATGCCATCAAAGCACTGTTGATGTGTATCTCTCGGGTTTCTTCTCAGGGAGTGTCTCGGTGATGCTCATGAACCTTGTGACTGTGAGACATGGAAGATGTGGCTGCAGAAAGTGTCTGAAATGAGGCCTGAAGAATGTAAGAGCTCTAGACGTTTCAGTCTGTGCCTTTACTTAACACATGCGTCTTCACCTGTACCTTTATTTAATGGATGTTTATAATATACAACTTGCTACTGTAGGTTTTAATATTGAGCTCCTCCCTGTCTCTGAACAGTGGCTGGTGTGAGTGAAGCCTATGAAGATGCTGCCAACTGCCTGTGGCTACTCACCAACTCTAAACCTTGTGCCAACTGCAAATCCCCCATCCAGAAAAATGAAGGCTGTAATCACATGCAGTGCGCGAAGGTCAGTACATAATGGCGTATGCGGGGAAAAACAAGACACAGTCATTCGAATATCAGCCCTCTAAATTGTGACTGTCTGATGATTATCAGCTGATACATTGTGAACTAATGAGGTCAAATGTCGGAAAATGTATTCTATGTATAAATGAATGCCTTCTATTGTCATTATACACATGTACAAATGAAATTAGGATAGCTTCCCCCCAGCATTATTTACTTACACAATTAAGAGTTATTTAAGAATTGCGCTGCATTACAGAAAGAGTGAAAAGATTCAACTGATGCTTTTTTTGAGATGCTCTTTGACTTAAGATAACTTAGTCCTGTCATAATGTGCTTTTCCAAATGCGCAGGTATTAAATTTGCATACCATAATGTACAATATAATGTAAAGGCGCCATTATAAAATCTCTCTATATGAGAGTGTTTGGATGTGTTTGACGCTGACACACGATGCATGCATGATGCAAAGCGGCCCTTTGACGTCAGAGGCAGGTGTTTGAACAAAGGCAGTGTGGAGGCCATAGCGTTACTGTTATTTTCTTAATGAAGGCTTAACTAAGGCTTTGAGTGACAGGCGCAGGGCAGGGGGAAGGGGAAGCTATTTACGCCACCAGCACGTTGTGGAAAGGCAACGGCGCACAAAAACAAATGTTGAATGCTCACTCGTACTTCTCTTGTACTACCTGGTCCGTGGTCGTACACTTTTTTTTTTGTTGATTAGTTACATGCATGCTGATTGGAATTTCTTGCAGGTTTATGTTATTGATAAAAGGGAACGAATGCAATGCATGAGAACAGTTGGGATTGATTGTATAATCGAAAGCAACTTTATAGCTGCTTAGTGTTTGCACACGTATTTGATGAGTTCTGTTTTGCTCTCCTTTCTCTTCTGGATCTCTTTGAAGTGCAAGTATGACTTCTGCTGGATTTGTCTTGAGGAATGGAAGAAACACAGCTCCTCTACCGGAGGATACTATCGCTGCACGCGCTACGAGGTCATCCAACAGGTGGAGGAACAGTCCAAGGAGATGACTGTGGAGGTACTCGCGCCTAAAATGAGTTTACTCACAGGGCAGCCATGCAAGGAATGGATTTACTTGGATCTGTTTGTGCACTGCTGTGAATGGTGGCTGTGAAGAAAAGGCTCAGCACTTCACATTTACTTTCCAGGCTCATATTTCTCATGTGTGAATAGTTACAAAACAGGTTCTGTGCTTTTGTTCAGAGTTTTATGTGTTGTTATAAGCTTGAATTTCATTCACGAAGTTACTGTTGCTTTTATGGTTGTCCTCGCAGGCAGAAAAAAAGCACAAGAGTTTTCAGGAACTTGACCGTTTTATGCATTATTATACGCGATACAAGAATCACGAACACAGTTACCAGGTAGGATTATTTATGTAATGAATGTCTTAAAAACGTTCCAGTTGAGCGGTTGCCTTGCTATTTGTTGACTGTCATTCATCGAAGGTGCTTCTTTTAAATTAGTTAGAAGAACGACTCCTGAAAACAGCCAAAGAAAAGATGGAGCAACTAAGCAAAGCTTTCACTGGAAGTGAGTGGAACATAATTTACATCTACTACAGCACATGACTTTAGTTTTAAGTGTGATATAGTATGTTTTTGGTGTATTTTAAATAACATAAATATGTAAAAATGTCAATATATCCGTTTTTTTATTTTTTAAGGAGAAGGAGCCCCACCTGACACCACCTTCATTGAGGATGGTGTGCATGAACTTCTCAAGACCCGACGCATCCTTAAGTGCTCTTATCCGTATAGTTTCTTCTTGGAGCCCAAAAGCACAAAGAAAGAAATATTTGAACTTATGCAGGTACTGAGATCGACATCTAGGCACAATAAGAGAACAACGCACTGTGATTTCTTTCCGTTCAACCTTTCCTTGCACAACGTTCTGATGTGCTTCACCTTTCTCCGACATTCACAGACTGATTTAGAGATGGTCACTGAAGACCTTGCCCAGAAGGTGAACAGGCCTTACCTACGCACCCCTCGCCATAAGATCATCAGTGCCACGTATCTGGTGCAGCAGAAGAGACGGGAGTTCTTGGCCTCTGTGGCTCGAGGTGTCGCTCCGAATGATTCTCCCGAGGCTCCCCGCCGCAGGTAAATCCGTGTGCTGCTATTTACACCCTTTTAGTAATTTTTGATAGTGTACCAGTAAAATATTATAGTACACATGTTACACTATGCACTAAATGCAAATACCATATAGAAACCATGGCGTATTTAAAAGTATCATAGCATTACCATCTAATACCATCACTGTACCATAATAATACCATGAAGCATACAAACAATAATTTTCTACAAAAGAGAAACTATAAGGTCTCCCTGCAGTTTTCTGCTGAAATGCAGTATAAGCTCTGCGGTTTAATGGTTGTCAGCATAAGAAATTAAGACATTATTAAGTATTATTTTTTCCTATTGTGTAAAATAAATTTAATATTAGCATTCTATAGTAATTTTTTTTTTTATAAAAAACATGTAAAGCAACTATTTATTGTATGGTCATATTGCTTCTGATGGTATTGTAATACTATGGTACTAAGTCCAAAATATATTATACTAACAGAAATAATCTCACTCTCTCTCTCTTTTTTTTGCAGTTTTGCTGGTGGGACTTGGGATTGGGAGTATCTAGGATTTGCCTCTCCTGAGGTATTACTTTATTACTGCTCCTGTGTTTACTTCTTTTCAGTTTTTAACTAACCTCTGCTTTTGCAAAGCTCATACAGCCAGCCAGAGTTGTAGCTCAATAGACTGTAAATGTCCTCTCCTTGTAATAATGTAGGAAAATTATGTTGTTGTTGTAAAGTACTAGCAGTCACTGAATCTCATTCTGTGTCCAAAGATGGTGAGGAATCACCCAGTACGGGGATCAAATGCACAGCGCGAGAGCAATTACAATGCAGGAGGCCAGCCGCAGGTACTGCTAAAGTCAAAATAACAAAACAGTCTTTAGTTCACAAATTTTGGGGCAGCATCAGTTTTATAGTCCAGTATAACATAAAATGTATGATGCTGTCAGAATACATGTAATCTGGTGTTTATCTGTTAAGGCTGGTCATCTCCTGGAATATTCCAGATAAAGGACTATGCCGTTACTCTAAATGCTTAAATAAACCCGAATTCCTGTCCTGTGGTCAACTTCACCGTTCTTGAAATGTGGACACTGTTGTAGATTGCGTTGTCATGCATTCAGTTTGCCTGTGCTAATGATCTGCATTCGGTCTTTCTAACAATGGCAAAAGTATAATAATACTAGCTTTAAAAAAAAATATATATATATATATATATATAAAATGTGTTTATCTTTTTCAAAGCATAAATGCAGTGGCCTCAAGAAGAATTTGGACACAATCATTCTTAAAAAGTATGAATTTTCTTGCAACGGATAATTGGATATTAAACTAAGAGGCATCTGCAAAGAAATGGTGCCAATCTTGAAGAAGTGTTTTGCTGCAAGTGTTTTAAAATAAAACTGTGGTTAGACATTGTTATATAATTCTAAGAAATTATAAGTGTGAGTTCAGTGTCCAAATATGTTTTAGGCTCACTGTATTTTAATTGTTTCATATTAGTAGTAAGGTTTAGATAAATAATAATTTATCACTTTTTTTATTGACTACGTTTAATATTGAAGTTAATCAGAATTTTTGTGTATGACAGCGTTTTAGTGCCACAAAAATCTAAAATTACATTAAAGTTGTAATATTTTGAGGTTAAAGTCGAAATGTTACGAGAATTAAAATCTTTGCATTTAAAGTTATAATATTTTGTATAGTGCACTTGCAAATGACGTAAATGACGGTCACCGGAATTTAGGCGTATTTGAATATTTTGTAGCTATATTTGAATATACACCGTAACCAATCGTTTCTCATTGGTTCCCACTTTTTTGGGAATCTGAAATGCTCTAAGACGCCAGCTTGGCCAGACTAACTTTGCTCGCGAAATGAATGTAGCGTCAAAGGAAGTATGGGCGGGCCCAGGCTAATCAGCTCACACACTCAGTCCACATTCCTTTGGGGGGCGCTGTAGCTCTCTTATTTAACTACAAAGGCATTTATGTGGGGTTATTAGCAGAAATGATATCATGTGTAATATTTGCGGGGACAATATGCTTGGAAATAATATTTCATGTCTTCCATTTGATATTCCTTATTTATAGGACCCAATAGCAATAAGATTTTAGTACTTTTCAAACAAAGCTTTCAGTTTTATAGCAAAACACAAATTGTCTTACAATAATGTGTTGTTTAAGCTCTTTACTGATCAGATCGCTGTATTTATGTGAGTCAGTTCGTTAAAGTATATTGTCGTGTTTGTGAAAATTCACATAAATTCAAATGTGTGAAAATTCCACCAACTAGTTCAGCAAAACGTCCGTGGTGTCCCAACGTTGTTTTGGTTTCTGACGTAGGCTAATACGTTAACATTAAACGACTATTCACAAGCTGTTTTATTCATGGTAGTCTATAATACAGTAAATGAGTGTGTGTAATATTTAACGTCTTATAACACCCAGCAATCGCAATAATGTTCTGCTTTGTTGCTTTTGATATAAAACAGCTCATCTTTCAAATTAATGTGTTTTTGCTTTTTGTTTCAAGTGTACAGCAAGATATAAAAGTGAAGAAACCGCAGAAGGCATGGGAAAACAGGCTATGGACTAATTTATAATGAAGTCTGATTGTAATCAGGAAAATTATTGACTTTCACTGCTGCTTAAACTAAAGCGATTTCAGATATATGTCATGTTATAATATACATATTGTTTGTATTTCGCTATAAAACTGGCAGATTTTGAAAACTGAGACTTTGGAATATCTCCAGGTGCTCCCAATCTAGGCCCACTTTATTCTCGTAATATTGAGACTTTATCTTTAATAAATCTCATAGTTTAACTTTTTTTTTTTTTGGTGGCACTAAATCGCCGTCGTACTTGTGAGAGTTTTATGCATTACTTAATTACTGCTCATTGACAACAAATGATGTATATTTGTAATTAAACTGAGTTTGATGGTTACTGCAGGAATACTCAGATTTCCAGTACAGACGGAGACACAGGCAGAGGCGTAGAGGAGACCTTCTCAGACTGCACAGCCTCCGCAGTAACACCCCTGAACCACATGACTCCAATGACAACACTTTAGGTAAAGCTCTTGACCGAGATAGTGACCCCACATAGAGTTAAGATAGAAATAACTGAAAGAGCTGCATTATATCAATGTTACAGAGTTTGAAATTACTGTATGTCCAATTTGTGTCTACAGAAACACACGAGGGAGGCAATACACAAAGGCTTGGGATCTCCACGGTGAGTATACTGTTTATATGTAACCTAACCTAATTATGTCTGCAACTCTCTCTCTCTCTCTCTCTCTCTAATGTGATTAATCATGATTAATTGTTTTGCTGCCCTAAACCTGATGCAGCATTAATTTTCCCACACTTTTGTATTGGTCTTTTTTTTCCCTTTTAAATAAAATAATTTTGTTATATATTATATATATATATATTTTTTTATATTTGTTACTATGTTTATTTAGTCAAATAAATTGCTAAATTATATCTAAATATTATTATAAATATTTTTACATTTTCATAAACTAGAAAACATATTATATGCTATTTAAACATGAAAAAACATTTGAAAAAATACACTGCGGTTAAAAATTTGGGGGTTGGGAGGATTTTTTAAATTATTTTTTGGGAAAAAAAGTGTCTTATGCTCACCAGTGCTGCATTTATTTGATCAAAAACATTTTAAAACAGTATTATGAAATTTCTCTACAGTTTAAATCACTGTTTTCTGTTTAATATTATGTTTTTTGTATGTCTTTTATTCCATTGATGGGGAATTTTCAACAGCCATTACTTAGTCTTTAGTGTCACATGATCCTCCAGAAATCATTCTAACATGCTGAAACATTTCTTATCAATGTTAAAAACTGCTTAATATTTTTGTGGATGCATTTTTGTTCCCAGAGTTATCTGATAAATTAAGGTTAAAGAAGGTTATAAGGTTAAAAAGCTGCACTTATTTGAAATGGTAACATCAGTAACATTATTACTGCCTTAAGGTCACTTTTTAATGCAGAAAAGTAATAATTTCTTTAAAAAAATCTTAATGACCTTACACATTTATTATGTATATATCGAGAATTTGAACTATTTTTATCCCTCAGGCACTTGGTTCTCTGGATGAAGATGACCCCAATATTTTGTTGGCTATTCAGCTGTCCCTACAGGAGTCCGGGCTGGCCTTGGACCCTGAGCCTCAGGAGTTGCTCAATAACGATGCCTCTGTAGGTGCCAGTGGTTCCTCTCTGCCCTCTAGACTGGATTCTGCACCCCATTCTGCGGATCCCCCCCGAGCTTCCATGAGCAGCTCTGAGCTTCTGGAGCTGGGAGACAGCCTTATGAGACTGGGCAACATTACCAGCCACTATACACCCTTTAACATGAGTTCCTACCCTGATGCCTTGGGTAACGCCTTCACCCCCAGTGACCCAGACTGCCTGGACCCTTCCACTAACGCCAACCTGCTTGGCAACATTATGGCCTGGTTCCACGATATGAATCCACAAAGCATTGCACTGATTCCCTCAGCCACCTCAGATGCCAGTCCCGAGACACCCGTTTTTGGAGAGGGACAATCTGCCAAAGCCCAGGACGAGGAGAATGAGGTGGGGAGTCCTGAGCAGGGTTCCCTGACGCTAATGAAAGAGAGCGCAGATGTGTTGGCATCACAGCTTTTGGAGCTAGAACGTGTGGATGACGCACAACCTCCAAAGGCGGAAACAGACTTGGAGGTTTTGGACGGCAGTGTAGATCTTACTTGCGCAGTTTGTCCAGAGAGCAGTACTGAACGGGATCAGCAGGTAACCGACCTCTCCTTAGAGTGGGAGGAAGAAGTGCACCTAGTGTGAGGAAAAAAGTCTAATTATGTTTACCAACTGAGTGCTCTTATCGTGCCAAAACACTAAATAAAAGCCGAATTGCTTGTTCAGAAATGGAGAAGAGTGAACCAGAGGTGCATTGTGGTTAGATGGGACTAAGTCTTGGTTGTGTGTTGCACCGCGTCTGGTGAAAGAAAAAAGAAATTGCAGTAAGATTCAAGCTGATGAGAGAAGAATGAGACTCATTCACTAACCGTATTTGTGAGTGTATGAATGTTTTGCACAGAAATCATAATTCATTAATATCTTAGCACTTTTTTTTTTTTAACACATTTAGCATAAAATTTAGAACCAACTAAAACTGTATGTATGTAAAAATCAATCCTGGTGGCCTTAGAAACATGAAATGGTTTAAGCTGAAAAGTTTGAACAGCTGAGTGACCCAAAAAGGATTTAGAGTTAAAAATAATACGCATTTTAGATTGGTTCTGCATCGCAATTTTTTTATAGGCCAAAATATAAGTCTTTATTTTGTATTTAAAAGCCATTCTATGGAGACGGTTAGGGCACTTATTATGCTAATAGCTCATTTTAGGGACATTTATGTGGTATAATCTGAATTAATTAATTTTACAAGACTGTAAAAGCAAATTTACATGCATACCTGTTGAGAAGAGTCGGGTGGGAATTTTTTGTAAGAACCATTTCTGTGCACATAAGAACACGGTTATTAGTGATTGTTGCAAAGTATTAAACTCACAATGACATGGATGTAGTGACAGGTATTTTATTCAATATTGTGGTGTTGATCCGAGTGAAATGGATATTTGGAAAAGAAAAAATGTTGGCGACTTGGTTCTATCCATTGTTGTGTTGATTGCAGTCCGTTGTAACAAAGAGGTGGGGTTTATGCGTGCTAAATGATTGGAGAAATGAACATACATCATCATAGGGAAGTCTTGTCATTTATACTGGAACATGCACTTCATTTAAAAACCACAAGATTTTCATTTCAAGCCAAGTGAGGCAACTTTGGCCATCTCTAGAAATCTTGCTGTGGGTGCCATGAGATAAAGCTTCATCTGTATTAGGTTGGAAAGTTATTCTTTCTTTTAAGGTCAAATGAACAGAAATTAAATGGATGAATTTTTAACATAGTTGTATCTTTCTAAAAAAAAAAAAAAAAAAAAAAAAAAAGTAATATTTACTTGCAGAAGAAAATACATGAACGCATCAATCCAATGTTTCTTGGCTCTTACAGTTACAGTGAATAAGTGTAATGCTGCCATGCCAATTTGTTTTTTTAAAAACACTAATGTAATTTTTATTTAATTTTATCAAGTCACATTTAACACGAGTGCAGATTGCACAATGCACATTACATGTTAAAAACAAGGAGTGTTTTGAAATCTTTAAGCCGTTTATTCTTCAACATGTCCTGCAGAAGCCCATGTTCGCTTCCAAAAGGTAGATGGACAAAAATGTACACTCCTGAAACGTGAGGGCATTTATTACCTTATCTATTGTGACTACTACACACAATACCTCTGATTATTCTGTGTTGTGTGTTTTTTTTGGGCTCATGAATTACGTATATGTGTGTGTGTGTGTCTATATATATATATATATATATATATATATAAAATCA
>JAUYWG010000056.1:12573933-12600393 GCA_034779775.1 Enteromius afrohamiltoni
TGTATGTATGTATACATGTATACATGTATACACGTATGTATGTATGTATGTATACATGTATACATGTATACATGTATATATGTATATCTATATTCTCATGGACATTTTACCAGGCTGTCCAATGAATGAAGTGCGCTAAAGCTGAAGGAGGCGCACATCATCAAAGGGAGGGTGAGTCCTTCACAGCGAGCGAGAGAGCGTGGAGAAAATCCGAAGACTAGACTTTCCCAAACTTACTTTCAGTCTTATAATATGGACAGGCTTCCGTGGAAACATGCATATCCAGCCCCAGTTCATTTATGGCACAGAAGATTTCACAGTTGTTCCTGAAATGACATCTCATTAGTTCTGTCGGTAAATTAAATAAACATGGGAAAACTGCAATCGAAACCTGGTAAGACACATTGCAAATGACATGCCTGACGATAAAACATATCAAGCGACTTTATTCTCATTCTAGTTCAATTTGTTTTTCCATAGCATGCAAACGCAGAGAAAATCCAGAGGGTAAGGTGATACATGTATAACTTCATTTCCCATACAGCTATTACGTATGAAAATGTTATTTGTGTTGCATTAGGAGATGTTTTCAAGGAGGCTGAGTGTATTGGTGAAGCGGACAGAAGCAAGCAGGTAAGGTGACACATTTTTCATGTTCAGGACAGATCTGTCTCTATATCGCATAACTACATAATTTATGTGTATATAAATAAATATATAATGATTCAAACTTTAAACCTAAGGGCTTTAATTAGTTAATGAGGACAACTTTTATTAATAACACTTCATTCTAACTTTTATTGAACAATTATAAAACATTGCTAGATAAGTTATTTCTTAACATAGTAAAATAAAACAGGCTACATTTATAGTAATTGCATACTGTATATTTATTGTAATATAGGTTAAATAAACTGATCTGTTTAATATTATGTAATGTGAGTTTTGATTATTAAAATAAACATTGTTCCCATAAAACCCCTTTATTTGTATATTATGTAAGCATGTAGATTATGTTTATCTTTACTTTTATGACCTAACGTGTGGTGCCAAAATCAAAAATACCTTTTTTTTTTTTTTTAGATATGTGGTTATTGACATAATAGACAGCAAGCTGCAAGTATTCCTATTGTATAATTGTGACTAGAGCATACGTATGGGTTTGATTCCCTGGGATCTGAACATTTGCACTATTAGAGTCCACAGCAATCAACATGAACTGTCTTTATCATTTGCACACTGTCAGTTGCTACTCAGATTTTGAGAAAAACCAGGCACTGAATGCTTTTCTCCGTATTACACTGTACTCTCAGCATTGTATTTAAATGGTGTTGGGTCTCTTCCCTCTTTTTCCTTTGCTCTCCTTCTCTCAGCGGAGCCTGGAGCCTTCATCACTGTGTGAAATGCATATGGCCGGCAGCCAGAACAGCAGGGTCTTTGAGCGCAGCCCCACCACACATCTGTTATTGGTTTTGAAAACAGAGGGAGGCTGTGATGGGAAAATTGGGGGAAGTGGTTGGAGGAGGGAAAGGAGGTGTAGTTGTTGGGGGCAGTGCTATGATGAAGGCTGCTGCAAATGACTTGCAAAATGTATGCGTGGTTCGGCTTTGGATTGTTGTTTTGATGCTGTGTGCATAAATTCAGAGATCAGGCTTGGGAGTTAGGACCAAGAAAATGTACAACACAGTGCAGTTAGTGTTGCTGTTTTCAGGCGAAAGTTTTATTTTTATAAGATTGAAACTAGTGCTGTCAAATGATTAATCGTGATTAATCGCATCCAAAATAAAGGTTTTTCTTTACATAGTATATTTGTATGTACTGTGTATATTTATTAAGTTTATTTAATAAATATATAATTGCATTTACATGTAAATACTTTCAAAATATATACTGTATGTGTGTGTGTTCCTGGTGTTTAAAATAAACATAATAAAAAAACACAGCATCAACACATATATTATGTAAAGAAAAACGCGATTAATCATTTGACAGCACTAACTGAAACATGTTTTTAAAGACGTACAGTACTTGGTACAATGCTGAAGATGTGTATGAGCAGGGTTTAAAATGCTATAAATGATTTGATAAATCAATCTTTAAGGTAGGGTAATTGTAGTATAGTTGACATAAATAGTCACCAAGAATGGTACATTAAGTTAAGGTGAATAGCAAATTTTGATATAGCAAAGAATATAACCGGGGTCATCAAACTTGATCCTAGAGGGCCGGTGTCCTGCAGAGTTTAGTTCACACTTGCCTCAATACACCTTCCTGGAAGTTTCAAGTATACCTAGTTAGATCTTAATTAGCAGCTTCAGGTGTGTTTGATAAGGGTTGGAGCAAAACTCTGCAGGGACACCGGCCCTCCAGGACCAAACTTGGTGACCCCTGGAATATAACATTTGTTAGTACCATCAGTGTTCCCAAATCCGTGGACATCCTCTGGAATTGGGCTTCTTTAACAATGTTTCTGCGTTTTTTTTTTTCTTTTTTCTTTTTCTGTGGGTTTAAGCAACCCCAGTAACATGATATTTAGCTTCTGCAATGCAAATTTTACCAAGGGAACCTCACCAAAAAAACTTTTATTTTACACCCAGAATGTGATTTTTACCAGGGGACCCTCTTGAAATGCCAAAGGGCTTGTTTCTGAGTAGTTTTGAGTAGCAGTTAGACCTGGCAACCCTGAGCGCCACGGTTGTGGGTACATCTAAGGGAACAACCATAGTGGCAAAGTCTTCATATTAGAAATCACAGATGATAAATCCATAGACCTCAGTCAGATAGTGTCATATTAAATTTTTTTGCAGAAATGAAAACAAATATGTGCAAAGTACTGTGTACAATAAAACAGTTTTGAAAGTTACATGGGATTTAAGCCATGCACAATTATGCAGTGCATGCCACAGAGACTGTAAATCTCACATAAAATTCAATATGGCAAATAACCTGCAAGCTGAAAATTTATGCAAAATGAAGAAATAGTACCTGCTTTCATTGAATTACATGTGATTTTACTTGCTGTTGCTAAAAGACAGATGGCAAGATTATTAATAACAATTTAGATTCCGGTTGAATGCATGTTACCGTTAGTTGACAAAAATGTACACTCTCAGAAAAACGTTACAAAGCTGTCACTGCAATGGAAACCTAAGGTACAAAAGCTAAAAAAGTTACATGTTTTTACCTTATTTACCACTAAATTATACATATTAGTATCTTAAAGATACATACATATTAACATTAATACAATGCAAACATAAATACATTTTAAAAGGGTACCGCCCATGAGAGTGTACATCACATACAAAATAGTCTCCAAAACACAAGATTATAAGAATACATTTGGCAAATCTTATTGATTTCACTTTTACACACAGAACTAAATCAGTCTTTGTCTGACTTGAGAAAACGAGGACATGTGTGTGTTTTCTGCCTCCATGTATGTTTCGGGTCTAATTAGGACGCTGTTTTTTCATGGCAGAATCCTGCAGTGTGGGTCATAAAGCCAGGGACACTTGAAAGGTTTTGGTCTCAGAGGGCTCAAAGGAGTCTGTGTTTGCTTGGAAAGGCTGGAAGAATCCTTTCTTTCACCCTTTTTCCTCTCTGTCCCACTTCAAAGGACACAAGGAAGGAAGCGTGTGCTGGAGGCAGTGATCCATCTCTTTAGAATAGGGTACATAGGATGACTGCTGCGTTTTCTTCAATTATTTTATACGAGCAAACTCGTTAAGTGTTATTACTTAAGTCTGTTGACTGCCAATTCTCAACATTTGTTGGATGGATGAGTCAAACCCTAAAATGAAGTATCAAAAATAAAAAAAAAGGGTTGAAGGAATGGAAAATACATGTTGTGAAGTAACAAGTAAACATACTCTGTCCTGTTCTATTGACCTTCAACTTCCATGTTGTTATTTATCTGATAAAAAACAAGGGCAGCTTTTAGCAGCTAGCACAAATAGTTTATTATATATTTGAAACATTTGAGGTCATTTACTCACCATCAGGCTTTTCCAAACCTGTATGAATATTGTTGGTAACCAAACAGTTTCTGGTCCATACAGACTTCAATAGTAGTTTTTTCCATATAAGTCAATGGCTACCAGCAACTGTTTGGTTACACATGCTCTTCAAATTAATGGAAGAATAACTTTTGTTTTGAGTGAACAGTCCTTAGCATTAGTATACTAATAAAATCAAGTTTGGGTAAGACAGGAATACTACAACTGTGAGCCATTACGCAGTTCTGGCTTGAGCTAAACATGGAAGGCATAGTGATGCTGGATTGCATTTGAGTTTATTCCAAGACCATGAAAGAATAAATCAATCACGTCCAGCCCCAGTTTTTTTTAGCAAATGGTGTTACATATTCTAGTACCTTGAGCGCGATCGTACTCCAACCTGAATGGCATGTTGTTTCTTACCCTCTCTCTCACCATGTAATAAGGGCTCCATCCAGGTGTTTGGTGACAGGAAGTGAGAGGAAACAAAGCCAGGTACTGTTCTGAAGGGCACAGACAGCAGTGTGAGTGGGTGGTGAAGAGGAACTGGAGTTGGGATGGGGGTGTCTGGCCCTGTGACACCCGGCTCAGGGCAGGAAAAAAACCCTTCAAGCTGGTAATCTGAGCCCACATCAAAGGGCCTAGAGCAAGCAGAGCGTGGCAGAGGTTTGGCCATGATGTTGAGAGAAATCATTGGCAGACTGATAGATCACTCATCACTGTACTTCGGGGCTTTGTTCTTCAGGTTTCTGTCAGACTGCGTGATGTAGAGTTTGGTTTATGGTTGCACATTTGGATGTGTTGCAAAAGAAAAAGAAAAAAAGTTAATGTAATTTTTTATGTGCCAGTATTTCATTTCATTTCGTTTGTTGGATAAATACATCTGAAAAATATAGTTACATTTATAGTAAAAAAAAAACAGGCAGTATTTGGGGCATATAAGTTCCTTACTAAAACTATTTTTCACTAAAACAGCACAAAACTTCCAAATGCACATTAATTATAAAATGATAACAAAAATATATTTGTTGTGTTACGCAGGGGCTTCTGGGAATGTTTTTTACAATTGTAATTCATATTACTATATAATTTGCTGGCCTGCAAAAACCATACATTTGGAAGTGGTTTGCATTAAAATTACATATAAAACAATGCTAAACCATTCATGGTTTTTCACAGTATATGGTTAGCTTCAAGTTAACCAAATAACAGGGTTTTACTGCAGCATTTTTTCTGTAAAACTTTGCATTTTGTAGTGCATATAGGCTTGTGTGCTTTTGACCTGTTTCTTTATAGCCCTTTTTTTTATATTTTTATGTACTTTTTTTACCTTTGCTGTCACTTAAAATGAATCTTTGAAACACTGACAGCTACTTATTGCATAAAATTCTTTATCAAATCTCAAAACGAATGGTTATTTTTTTTACACTGTATGTTATTTAGTTGTGATTCCAAAGTCTTTAGTATTTTATTTAGTTAATTTTGAGAAAATCAATTTGCCCAGTTTTTAGTTACTGACCATAACATAATGTAAATAATTACTTGCTTATCGGTATCAGGCAGAATTTGAATATCGGAGCACCGCTAATATATTCATTATTTTGTGTTGGGTGATTTTTAAACAAGCTCCCTCAGACGGGAAGCTGACTTTATGGTCTTAAGATGTTTTCTCCAGATAGATTCATGGTTCTGGCTCATAAAAGAAGGTAGCTCTGTGTGTTTGTCTAGAACCATATGCTTGTCACATCTGGCCTTAAATGAGCACACTGTGGTTGTTTTACTTAATGAGTTTGTGAGTTAAAATCTGGTTTTATAGTTGTGCATGATGTTAAAGCTGGCATGAGTAACACCGTATCTACATCATGAGAGGACAAACACTTTAATCTTTTTGAATAAAAGATGACATAATATTACATTTAATGTTTAATAATAAAAATCCAGCAGAATATTTTATATTCAAAATTGCAACATTTTTATGGTGGCTGCTCACGACAAAATGTTGAAAATATTCTTAGTCTATTTAAACATTGCAAGCAAAATTATATTATGTTAAGTTAAAAAAAGGTCAAATCCTTGAATATGACATTAAGACTTTATTAACATAAAGTTGTGTTTTCTGCTAGTGTCAGAGGGACAGAGTTGTGGAAGTGAGGATTGCAGATGATATTGAGCTGTTTTGTCATGGAGGGCAATCCACTTCCTCCCTCAGAAACCAGCTGTGCAATGTGTCTGGAAACAATTGGGCTTAAGACCACAGGAGTGCAAAAAATGAAGTGATTTTTTTCATGTTCCTGGTGAATTCATTACGAGGGCTGGTTTTCCAGCTCGAAAACAGGTTTTCTATATAAATGATATACAAAACGGTCTTAGCGATGCAACGTTTCATAAATCATGCTTGTCAGTTCATCATTTTATAGTTGTTCACCCTCTGAAGAAACAATAGAATGAGTGTTGCTTACTATTCTCTCTGTTCTCATCCTGTGGGTCATTTAGTGCACACGCTAGCTGCTCTCCAATCCACTGTTTTATTTGGATGTTCATTGCTTTAATGATTTGTGTTTTCTTTTTAACTCTAGGATCTGAGTGGTAGAGATCCAAAAGAGGATCAGTACTGTTCACTACAGGGTAAGTTGAACTGTGAAAGGAAACTATTCTGTCATTTTAAACATTCTATAAAGCAGATGTTGATATATGTTTGTTTTCTCAGTTAGAGACCTGTTAACGTTATCTGTTATATGTAGTAACACTGCCACCAGAGAGAGTAATGGAGACTCCTAAATCTTCGCTTTCTTCTCCTGAAAATGAAAGACAACATCCACTCAAAGATTCATTTAGGAAAAATGGGAAGAATGATGTAAGTTTTTCGCATAGAAAACAATTAATATTGTACATATCGTGAAACTCAGAAGACGACCAACCTGACATACTGTTAAAAAATGTTAGATTCTATATTTTAAATATAATTTATTCATGTGATGGCAAATTACTTCAGCCTTCAGTGACAAGAATGCTGTTAAGAATGTCTTCTCATTATCAGTGTTGAAATTGGTTGCACTGCTTAATGTTTTGTGGGAATATTTTTGGATATTTTGATGAAACAGAAATGATTTAAATGTCACTTTTAATTAGCAATCACTAAGAATGCATTATTGCTGAAAAAGTTAATTTCCTTTCATAAAAGGTTGATTAAAAGAATGCCTTGCTAAAACTTCTGAGATGTAGGCTATCTTATATGAATAAACATGCTAATACAAAAATGATTGCAAATCCTTCCATTGTAAATCTCAGGACAAGGGGTGTAATGTGTCTGTCATGGATGAAAATCATCAGGAGTGGATGATCACATTGTATGATTTGGACAGCAATGGGAAAATAACCAGAGAGGTAAAGTTTAGTATCAACAGAGGAACTACCATCTCATTAAAGTAATCATTTAGCCATTGGTGAGTTTCTCTCATTGTGTTGGTTGCAGAATATGTTGAGCCTGATGCAGACGGTCTGTGAGGTGGTCGAGGGATCCGTCAAACAGCTGGTGCTCAGCAATGGCACAACCCTGCGTGTGAAGCTGAGTGTCACTCCATTAACCAGCAGAAAAGGCAACAGTAAAGGTGAAGACCAAACCTATCATAACAAAAAAATAATCTCATGTCCCAATCTCCTGAAATAATATTATACTCGCATTTTACTTTTGTCCTTCTTGAGAACGGGATGCTGGGATTTCTCTGAATGAGCGGGATCAAGTAGAGGATTCGGTACGATGTGCAGATAGCCCTCATTTTCAAATCGGGTAATTTTAGTAATCCATATATGAATGATCCAAAAGTTATTCTTGATAAATATTAACACAGGAAATGAATAGTGGAACAAAATGGAAAACAGTAACAGTAATTATTCCAGTGTTTATTTAAGTAGTATTTATATGCTAATATAGTATTTACCTTTATATTTTCATTAATTTTAATCAAGTTATTTATAATTTTCTAATGTGCTTTTTTTGTCTTTTTTATTTCTACTTAGCTTTTATTTTTGTTTCCAGTTTTAGATTTAATATTTTTTGTACTTCAGTACTTTGTACTCTGTCCTGTTTCTATTCTAAATACTTTTCTTTTTTTTATTAAAAACTTGACCGTCTAACACTAGCATTCTGTATTCTTATTTTTCTTGTCATTAATTTAAACAAAAATAACTCTGTAACACTAATGTTCTCTATTCATTTTCAATTCTATATACTTGTTTGCTTTTATTTATTACAAAAACCTTGCTGTCTGTCCTGTGTTAGACTAATCTAATTTGTCATATACAAGTATATATATGTATGTATGTATATATATATATAGAATAGAATAGAATATATATATATTTATTTTTTATATTTATTTGCCAAAGTAACTTGTTTATTTTAGGAATTTGCCAAGGCAACATTTCAGTTTTGCATCTTATTTTAATATTTAATTTTAAGCTTAATTTAATATTAACTATATAAGTATTGTTAATTAACAATAGCAACACTATTACCCATAGAATATTCAATAATACTGTATTATTTTGTCTGTCAGACAACTGAACTCGGATCAGTTGGGTGTTTCGGAGAGGAAGCAGTACTCTGTGGATGAAAACACAGAACGTAGGAACCACTATCTAGATCTGGCTGGAATTGAAAACTACACTTCTCGATTTGAAGGTGATAGCTTAATACTTCTTCTCTGAACTTCACCAAGGCCAGTGAAAATTGCTGAGCTCAGTTTTATGAAATCCAGCTTCATTCAGTTTATTCTGTTCTAATTCTAGAAGATCTTAGACGTTTAAAGCGTTCTAAAATCTGATTTATTCTACTATCAAAGCTCCAGAGACATGTGCAGAAGAGCAGCCTCAGGAGAGCTCTTCCCGTAACCATCATCGTCGCTCTCAACCCGAGACCTGCAACCCTGTGAAGTCCTCTGGAAAATCCATTTCTTTCCTCAGGTCACTCCACAACCGCAGCAAGTCTGTGGGTTACAGTGGAGCCACAAACAAACCCAGCAAGCTCCACGGGCATCACCCTATGACCTGGTGCCATCCATCCCAACAGCAGCAACAGCAACCTCTGCTGCACAGCTCCAGCAAACGCATCCGTGCCCGAGCCCATGAGACTGCATCCCCTTCCAGAAGCAACCATGACAGAGAATTACAGCCCGGGCCAGTTGCTCCTCCCGTGGGTTTCATGCCCCTTCCTCAAAGACACGAACACCATCATCACCATGAGCACCACCATCACCACCATCATCACCATTACCACCCTGCGTAAGAGTTCTGAACAACTCCTGAATGAGTAGCAAACTCTAATAGGCAGTGTTAAAACAAACAAGAGATATTCTGCAATAAAAGGGGCAGAACCACTCTTTTCCATTGAATGAGAACAATACTTGCACAAAAATACAATCTCAGTCAGCAGAATAACCTTGCATTCATTATGTTGGTGTTCAGCTCCTCCACGTGGTTATAAATGGAATTGTCCAAACTGGTTTCATCTTGAGATAAGTGCATTTGCCGGACTTTCCTTTTAGGTTTGAAACTGTATCATTTTATTATATGCTTAATTAAAAAAAAAAAAAAAACGATTGTAATATTTGCAACAAAGGTGCAACAAACATTTTTTCCTCAGGAATGTGCTTGCTAGACTATGTAGATATGACCACTCCTATTGTATGTTAGTACATATTACCATTAATGTAGTTTTAAGTCAGCTTACTAATATTAATAGGATGCAATGTATTTTTTTTTTAAACCAAAGGTAGTCTTTACAACCATACTGCATGTTTATGTTCTGTACAGGACTGCTAATATTATATTAATTATATTAGAAAATGTTATGTTTTATTGTTGACATCATGGTTAAAACAAAACGCATAATGTACCAAGCTTAATAAAATATTAAATTAAGAGAAAATTGATTTTATGGAGAAAGTGAGACAATAATTTTTTGGTTTAAATGTTTCATCATCAAATGTCACAGATGGTGCAACATGAGCCATTGTGAAAAAACTAAGAAAAGTTTAATTGATTATATATATTATATTATATACACGCAAAAGCATTTTCACAAAACAAAAAAAATCCCACCTTTCCACAAAATCTCTGACTGCAACAATGTTTCTTGGATGAATGCCTTTCTTTAATTTTTTCCCACATCTTATTTAACACATCTCAAAGGTTGACTCAGAAAATAGCAAATTTTTCCTACATCCGCACAGTGCAAGCATTGTTGGTGACAGGTAAGAGTCTTCTTTATTCTTTCCAGCCATCTAAAACCTAATTGCTGTTTAACCTCTGCCTGTTAGTCATGAGATTATGAGACAGCTGCTTCTATAAATAACTAACCCCCTCTCGACTACCTCCCTCCTCATGCTCTCGCTCAGGACCCTTCTGTTCTTGGGTTGACGCACATGTATATGTTGGTTTAAAGAGAGCAGAAGATACGCTCCGTATCTCCAAAAGGCTGACAGCTCTTAAGAAGATTTCCTGATCTTGGGAGCTGACAAACACAGCCATGAAGAGTTTGAAGTTCCTAGCAGCCGAGGGCTTCGTTCAAACCGGCTCAAATGCATGTAAGAATCTTCACTGCTTGTCTTACAATCTCTACCCGATCCTATTTAAAGCCAGCTATCTGTGTGAGGAGGCCACAATGCTCCACGACTTGGTCCAGACATGGCCTCTGACAGAGCTCAACTTGCGCAAACTATTGGGGAGGACAGTGGACTGTCCAGATGACTTCACGTCCCGCACCTGCAGGCTCTGTTTGGAGGCCATTCTCACAGGTCTGAGGGACTATGTGCTTCGAGCTCCAAGCACGTATGCAAAAATGTTACGCGTGGTAGATCTAATCGGTCTGCAAGACATAGAACACCAGGTCTGTCCCTGCAAACGGACTCTCGGCCGTTGGGCAAGAACTGAGCTGCTTACCCGCATGTGCTACGAGACTATGGTGTCCATGCAGGCCGGCCAAGCAGCACCATCAGCGTTTGATGTGGAGGTAGATGTGCGCCTGGATGCTTTTGTAACTGGACGGAACTATGAGGTGGTGGCTCAGGCTCTGTTGCTGCGCAGACACTGCCCATTAAAACTGAACTTTGTGGGTCTGCGTGTGGACTCGCTGAGCCTCAGGAACCTCTTTTATCTTCTGAAGCTGGTGGAATCACATAGCCTGGAGAAGCTGGAAGTGGTGCACAATGTACATCTGGAAGCACCGCACATTGAGGTTCTGCTCTCCCAGCTGAAGTTCCCTCAGCTGCGTTCGCTCACATTTCCTGCGCAGGCTTTGAATGTGCACAGGTTGGGAGCAGAGGACGAGGGACTCATGGGAGTTCTGGGTGAGCTGATGAGCAAACTGACTGAACTGAGAGAGCTCTATCTGGGGTTCTCCACACTCACTGGACATCTGAGGAAACTGCTGAGGTAAAGACTATAAAACCATAATTTGATCACAGCTTACACTTATACTACCACATATTATTGTCCTAACAAAGCATACATCGAAAAAAGTTGATTTATTCATCTTTTTCAAAATGTACACGTATGACCCTGGTTTGGTGGTCCAGGGTCACATATTTTAAAATGCAATTTATTTCTGTGATATGGCAAGAACAGACATCTTCTGACATTGTTCTAAAATGCTGATTAGGTGTTCAATATATGTACATTTATTATTTAAAAATGTTTATCACTGTTATTGTTGAAAAAAGTGCTGCTTAATTTTTTTATAATCATAGTATATCACATTACATGGGGTGACCATACGTGCCATTTGTCCTGGACGCACCCTGGCCAGACTTTCTATATAGCCTTAAATATCTAGATTTTGGATGTGTTTGCCTGTGCAGGCTGATTGGTATATAACAGGGGTCACCAAGTTCGGTCCTGGAGGGCCGGTGTTCCTGCAGAGTTTTGCTCCAACCCTAATCAAACACACCTGAAGCTGCTAATTAAGATCTAACTAGGTATACTTGAAACTTCCAGGCAGGCGTATTGAGGCAAGTGAGAACTAAACTCTGCAGGACACTGGCCCTCCAGGATCAAGTTTGATGACCCCTGGTATATGACATCAGTTCCTCTTGTTTTCAAAATGCTCACAAAGGTTTGAATGTTTCATCATCAAATTTCACAGATGGTGCGACATGAGCCATTGTGAAAAGTGTAATGGATTATATATATTATATTATATACATGCAAAAACATTTTCACAAAACTATCTCTAACCTCTGATTTTACTCAAAGGTGCTTTGAGAAAAAAACAATACAGAAATCCTGACCAAGAAAAAATCATTTAAATTAAAATATTTAATATTCTTTTTTTTTTTGCTTACACATTTTTTACTGACCCTAGGCTAGATACCATGAGGCATCTTTTTAATTTAAATATAAAATTTGACACGCTTATTGGTTTTGAATTCTAATCAACTGTTTAATATGGTCTTGTTGTCTATCATGTTGTTGTTCGGATGGCTCTCTGTTGTTGTGTGGCTGCTGGACTGCAGACAGCTGTCCCATTGCAAACCTGAAGTAGGCCAGGACATGACTCTGGCACCACAATATGTTCTATATATATACTGTAAATAGCAGCACACGTGTTTTATAACAGTCAAAACATCACGTCTCATAGGTGTATATCGGGGCACATCAAACTTGATCCTGGAGGGCCTGTGTCCTGCTGAGTTTAGCTCCAACTTGCCTTAACGAACCTGCCTAATAAGTTTGTCCATGTATGTTTGTTTAGGGTTGGAGCTCTAGGATCAAACTTTGTGACCCCTGGTGTAGTGATTTATGTGGTTTCCAGAGTGATTTATGGTACCAAAACAAAATCCAGATTCACCCCAGGAGATGCAGCCTGTTAAATAATGTTGAATAATGACCTTCATATGGATTGTGAAGTGTGCCATTAATTTCATGTTGTTTTCAGTACTGATCAAAATTTTGAGGTCAGTGAATTATTAATTTTTCTTTTACAAAATGTATCACATTACACTGATAAAAAGTGACAGTAAGAACATTTAATATGTACGATTTCAAATAAATGCTGTTCTTCTGAACCTCCTATTTAAAAAAAAAATGGTTTCCACAAATATAAAGTAATAATAATAAAAAATAATAATAAAGTATTTTTTTGACTTATAAGTCAATATATTAGAATGATTCCTGAAAGATCATGCAGCGATCTCAGTTTCTATTCATTTTATATAACATGACATTAATATTATTGTTAACTAAATTTATCATGAATTGAATTTTGTGTAAATGCACTGTTGCAGTTTGATGCTTAATCAAAACGTGATATCATTTTTAAACTTATTTTGAGTATCTATAACAAACTGTCTGTTTGATTTGGCAGTCCACTGAACACTCCTCTGCAGTGTATTGAGTTAGCCAACTGCAGTCTTAACGCAGTGGACATGGCCTACTTCGCCAACAGCCTGCACAGCGAACACTTAGTAAAGCTGGACCTGAGCGGTCATGAGGTAGCCGACCTCTTCCCCAACACCTTCCGGAAGCTTCTGCATCGCTGTTGTGCCACACTCACTAGTCTGGGTCTGGAGGAGTGTGGACTGGATGATGATAAACTGGATCTGCTCACCCAAGCACTGACACCCTGTCACGGGCTAGAAGAGTTTAAGATCCTGGGTAATCCACTAAGCACAGCTGCTCTGCGCCGTCTCTTTAATATGCTGGCATTGGGGTTTCCTGCATTGAGGTACAGTAAAACCATGAGTTCATCGATATCCATTTGGTCGTTTGTCTTGCAATTTGATTGTAATATCGTTTCACAGATACGTGGAGCTGCCTGTCCCTCGTGACTGTTATCCTGAAGGTGTTACCTATCCACTGGATGATAGGGCGCTCATAAATTATGACACAGAGAAGTTCCAACAAGCCAGGATGGAACTTGTTGGCATTCTAGAGAGGGAGGGAAAAGGACATATAGAAGTCTGCACGCCATTATTTGGAGCCTATGATCCTGACATCAATGAAACAAGCAATGAGCTGGGAGTCTCCATGCTGACCTCCTTTAACAGTGTCATAGGAAACTTCATTGACACAGTCAACAGTGTTACCCAACGGAGAGAGCAAAGAATGATGGAGTGAGAGTGCTGAAAATCACTCACGCATCCCAGGATAAACAAAGTATAATCAAATAGAAAGAAAAGGTTTTTTTTTTTTTAAGTTGAAATATTGAAATGTCACAGTATTTGATGCAGCCTTGAGCAACTGTAAATCTTACCAAGTTCAAACTTATAGGAAGAAAATAATGCAATATTAGATGTGATTCATATGCCGTACAAAGCATTTATGAACATATCAACAATACCAACTGGTACTGAAATATTCAGTACAAGTTGTAACTTTAACGGATCCACAACACATATGAAGGTTGGAATAACAAAGATCAGTTGCAACAAATAAGCATGTTATTGTGTAATAAATGTATATTAAGGTGTGGATTTTATGTGTTTACAACTGTACATTTGTGTGAGTGATGAACTGTATAAGGTAATATGTAGTTATGAAATTTTACTTGTAAAATAAATGTCACTTCTTATATACAGTCGCTGTATATTGTTTTTAAAGTCAGTCTGCATTTAAACAAATGGCCTTATCTTGATAGTATACTGTAACATCCCATTAAAAGATTCATTGACTACAAAACTGTCATGACTTTTCCATTTAAAGGGGAAAAACAGACATGTAAAGAGTTGTGTCAGAAAGGATTTTAATAAGTATAGGGACTCATCACATTTTATCTTAAATACAAGACAGCAGACGTCACACCAAAGAGGCGCTTCAGTCTCTTCACAAATTCTACTTCTTTTCCCACTCTGCTTTTTCCTTCCTTTCACGAATAACCTCCTCCAGATAGGGCTCCAAGTAACCCACATCCTAGAAAGAACAATTCGATTTGTGAAAAACATCTAAAGCAGATGCTTAATTTTCAAAACAAATTAACCTTTATGTCTTTCCCAAACTTCAATTATGTATATATGAATAGCTAATATGCTTTCTCACCTCCTCGTATTTAGTCCACTGGTCCTTGGGAAGAATCTGTTGTTTCATCGAAAGATCCAGAGCTCTCCTGAAACGGAAAACTCTGTCATTGTAAACTTGTTCGGGGAGCCGACGAATGGCTTCTTTCACATCAGCGTCCTCCCTGATGATATCATCCTTCATCAAACCTATATGACACAGAAATTGGTACATTTCAGACCATGAAGGTCACAAGTTCAACAATGCCTTGTCTGCATGGTAAAGAGAAAGCGCTGCTTACCAAGTTTGTTGAAACCGCATGCATTGTAGTACCACTTCTTGAAGCCCACCAAGAGCCTGCTGGTTGCCACTGTACAGGGACAGGACACCCAAAATTAGAGATAAAGAAGCATATTATTGGATGTCATCCTCTAAGCAATCAGCTCCGTTAACCACAGAACACGTTTAGGCCTTGTTAAGCTTCGAAGCTTGTGTCTGGTGGGTTTTGGGTTATTATTGCAGATATTTGACTGATGATGTTGTCACAGTTGACATGAGATTCAGTTAACCAGCTCTACTCCCGGTTAAACATCAATGACTAAATCACGGAGCATTTCACTCTATAATAATCAGCACATAAACAGACATGGAAGCAGAACACGATCATGTTTTGACTAGTAACGTTACAGCCCGCTGGAGACAAACGGGGACACACAGTAGAGGACATCAGTGATTACATGACAAAACTAACAACCTCTTCAACGAACAGCCCCCCGAACAGCACAGAAAACAGGCAGGTGGTACAATGTCTCTCTGAAACGACGACAGCAAATTCATACTTTTCCGAAACGCTCACACAAAGCATACAACATTTTAACGTTACCTGGTGTCCTCGACGCCATTTCTGCTCACTGGGTAAGTCGCAAAGGATTGTGGGATACGTGACATCTCGTCCGGTGATTGCGCAATCAGCTTTTCTCGGCGTGTGGTCATTGGCTGTCACAATTTGTTTTTTTTAGAAGTGTTTTTCGTAATTATTCTTGATATCTTTTCGCACATTCCCGCTATTATTTAATTGGTGTCCGACAAAAACAAAGTCATTATTTGTTTTACTTATTCTTCTTCTGTTATTTTAATTGATTTATTCTTGTTCTTTACAACAGTATAACCTATTTTAAAAGTGTCTTAAATCATAAGGTCTAAAAATCATGATTACGTCTTGTCCCCATTAGTGTACTTTTCTTTTGGCAACATTTTTTAGGGCTTTAATAAATAAAATGAATAGTTACTTACTTAATTCTACAACATTGAAATAATTAAAAAATATTTTTGCTCTTTGAAAAAAAAAAAAAAAAAAGTCCCCAAATCTTGTGTCCACTCTGTTACCACACCATATTTTTCCTTTAAATTGGTGGAATTATCTCCCAGAATTGTGGGAATTACAGGAAATGATGTCAATTTCACAAAGCAGTGAAATGTATCTGTGCTCTCTCTTATAAAATATTTGAATCTAAAAACTTACACTGAGAGTTATTTTTAAAAAACGTCAACTCTGTTACCACAATATCAAGAGGAAAACAGAATTTATTACTGATCTCACATTGGGTTATTTATAGATCTTTCAATAATGTTTTCTTAGCATTAAGGCCAGAAAGTCAATTCTGTTACACTACTGTCTCCACTCTAAGTCTTCCTAGGTAACAGTTGACATTAACAGACAGGTAAACTTTCCATATTTAAAAGCACACATAATCTTCACTGACACTGCTGGTAACCCCATACAATTTTAGAGACAAAGTGTGGATATCAGGCAACAAAGACTTGTAACAATAGCCTTGTGTCTATAATTTATCAGTGACTGTATGAAAGCCTGCTGTTCTTGCTTTTGCCCTTGTTTCCTGTAAACATAAACAAGTTTTTAAGCTTCTACTCCAAAATATCTCAGTGAGACACATGCTGAACACATGTCCTTTTTCCTTATACTTGGAGGTTGTACTATTTATGAAACGTATACTGTTTAAGATCAATCCCTATAGGAAATATAATCAATCATTTTTAAGCCACTGCATCAACATGTTCCTCCAAGGGACTGAAGGAACAGATTCATTTCCCAGTGTTTGTATATATGTATGTGTTTGTGTATATATACACATATACACACACACACAAAAGTACATCATAGAATAAAAGATTAACTAGCCAATTTAACTTTTCAACTTTTTATTTATTAAGCTTTGTTCATAAAACTCAACTATTAAACATATTTCCATTTTTCCTGTACATCTACAGTGTTTTCTGAAATCTTTCAAAGTCTTCAAGAGGGGCTAAAGCTACTTCTGAGCAGAAAACATCATCAGGCAGGAACACCAAGCGGTTCAAGGAGATGTAGTTGGGTTGAGATGGTTGATACTGAGCCCGGCCTAAGTACTCCAGAAACAAGTGTCGCTCCCGAATGCGAAGGAATTTGGAATTAAAGACCTTAAAAAAATAAATAAATAAAAATTGACATGTTGTAGATCATCAACTAAACACACTTTTATACTGGATGAAAATTTTAGTTTTAACATTTATTACACCATCATTAACTGGTTATTTCTCTTATTTGACAGAAGAGAAGTGCAATGCAAAGTGCCCTATTCAAATAACTATCATCTGTACATACAATCAGAGTACATACAAATCTAAACTGCATTTGCATTCCTTATAAATAGAATAAATAATGTACCTGTGGGAACTTTCCAATAAGCGAGTGTGGAACATCCATGGTATTGTGAACAAAGTCAAATATTTGGGTGAGTTTTCTTTTATCAGCTATCAGAACTTTAGGAACTTTAGTGACAATATGCTGGATTTCATTTTCACGAAATCCAAACTGCAGTTCACAAACCTGGATAAGAGAAATAAATCAAATCCAGTCACATTTAATATCACAATAAAAACAAACAAACAAACAAAAAAAACCTAATATATCCCATAAAGAAAAAATAATTAAAGTGTCAGACCTTTAGATTCTCTTTAATTGGCTCTAAACTGCCACACAGTAGTTTTGGTAGCCGTGTCACAACGTCTCGGGTCTAAAGCAAAAACCATGACAACACTCATGGTAAATGTATACTTCATTATAGATTTAAACAAACAAAAAAAATATGTAAGAGAAGTGATTCCACTTTACCTTCTCAGCACTGAGACCCAACTGCTTCTGAAAAAATGCAAGCCGGTTGTCGAGCCTCTCAACACTGAAGTTAAGCAGGTATGGAGCTTTGCTCACCATAGCAGCCACAGATGGCTTACTGAACTTCTTTGATATCAAGTAGGACACCCTTAATATGAACAGACCAAAGAAATAAGGTTTAAAAGAAAACGTTACATTTTTACCTGCGAGCAGCCCGAGAGAAGAATCAATGCAAATCAAGTATAAAATCTTTCTAAAAGCTGCTAATTATTTAGTGGACGTTTAACACCCTGACCTGGCTTCAAGGTTGTCCATGCTTTCTGTGAGGATGAAAGGGTTCTTGGTGAACAGTTGGCCCAGTTTAGCCTCTTCAACTCCCAAATCTTTGAGGAAGAGTAGTCTGGGTGCAACATCAGCATGGAAGTCAAGTCTAACCAGCATGGAACCCACATTGGGTCTCTGTTCTAGTTTCCAGAGGTGGACTCCTGGGAAATAATAATACAAAAAAAAAAAAACACATTAGAAAAATCCAGAATAATCCAACATAACTTACTTAGGATATGTGACACACCAAGCTGAACCAGTTTGCTGAGAGTTTCTGATTTATCCACATAAGGTCTGAGTGTAGAAGATTCTGGGGGAAGGGCAGAAGGTACTCGGATCTGGACAGCTTCCTCCTCGCTGATTTCCTGAAGCGGTGAGGGATACACAGCTGTATCCAAATCTACAGAAATGAAGACGGATTGTAAGCATGACAATTCAATCAGGGATTCACAAGAACGTTGATATACATGCTTTTACTTACCTATTCGATCCACGTCAGAATTTAATGGCACAATCTCTTTCTGCGCAGGATCAATATTATAGACATTTGGCGAAGCAGCTTGCTGGTCCATGAAGTGTCTCCATGTCTGTGTGAGAGTGTGTCTGGTGCTGGGTCTCTGTGTGAGTGTGTGTGTGGTGCTGGGTCTCTGTGTGAGTGTGTGTCTGGTGCTGTGCTGCAGCAGTGTGAGATGTGAGCGCCGATGCAGGGCGCGTGTCGACGGCTGGAGAGCTGCAGATAAAGAGCTCGAGAGCAACAAACTCACACACCGCTGACAAACGTGCATGACGACTCACAGGACTTTTCCTGACTGGAAAAATATGAAGAACAGCGCGATATGATGTTCATTCCTATTATGTGCTCTTGTGAAAATACATTAATTTGATTTCCTTAGCTAACAATAAATATACATTTCTATGACATTCAGTGTCATTACAGCAGAAATATTATTACATTTTCTATGCAAGGCGCGTAGGGGAGAAAAGGTTTTTATCATTTATGCAGGTAATTTGTATATCCTAGACATGAGCTGGCTTGTTATAAAAATATGATATTACCTGTTTTCAGTAGAAGCACATAAACCTCATACACGAACTACTGCCAGTTCGTCTTCTTCTGTTGTTTAAATGGCGGTTGGCAAACCAACTATGAAGTGCATTTTCCGCCACCTACCGGATTGGAGTACGAAGCACGTCATGGTTGTGTGGAGCACCAAATAAATAACTAAATAAACAAAATTAAACAGGTCAATAATCTCAAACAAAATTATATATAACTACTTATCAAGCCTACGGTTGTGTACACTCGTTATATCCTATTAATCAATCCAGTATCTCTCAAGAAATAAAATAATTCTGCTTGAATTCTACTGTTGCTTCCCCCTAAAATGTATTTTAATGAAATGATTCCTTTAATGACCGGACAAATTTGAAACGTTCCCTGTTGTAAGCTGCACGTTTATTTAATACATGTTTGACTGTTTCTGTATTTCCACATTTGTCACTATAACTTCTTGCCTCGTCGCTGAAGCTCCAGTGAATCTGTGCTAATAACACATTGTTCAGGTTTTTCCTCTAACCATTGTAAAGCTAGGGATATTGCAATCAGTTCAGTTGAGAACACATTTATATGGTCTGTTGTTCTTCTGCCTATTATAATATTATACTGCTTGATATATAAAGCTGACGCTATCCTACCTGTTTTGGGATCCTTTGCCAGCGTGTTGTTTCCAGTCTTCTTCGCTGGTGATGCGCAATGCACTGGGTCTCGGCGCCCCCTAGCGCACGGAAGAATATTAGCATCATCCATTCAGTCAAGGGACAGAAATTTATTCATTACTTTTTATTACAAAAATCACATAACACGGATATATCAAGTCAGGGCAAAAGGCAAATAAGGTGACGTGTAGTTACATTAATTTCAGCTGTTTTTATTCCAATAAGAATCAAACAAGCAGATTGCAAGGCATTTAAATACTGCACTGTAACAGATAGTGTTTAATTACTGCAATATACAAAACATAGAGCTGTCACAGGTAACATTGAGAAACCCAGTGGACCATTTTAAAAAGTGCAAAAATGATCTTTACAACAAATGGCACAATATTATTTTAACAAATGTATATGACATTTTATATGTTGCCTGGCTGACAAGAAAAACTAAAGCTGCTTTTGTGTAGATGTTCACAACACTGAAGCCCAAGGAGAATTGAAGGAAACCGCGTTGTTATTGTGGTAGGTTTAAAATGAAAAAAAAAGTAAACAAATAAATCAAAAACAACACGCTGTAGACCAATTAAATATATATATATTTTTAAACATATAAACTATGACATTTTATATATTATCTTTGGAGCAGCTAAAATGTTACTCTTTTAAGTTTAAACAAAGAAAATACTTTCATGAAAGTAAACATGTATGTTGCATGTCAACATGTAATTCAAAGCATGCATAAACAACAGGAACCATTAAACAATGAAACAGACGCATCTGATATCCAAAACGTGATTAAAGAGAACAAACTGACGAAAGCCTTCAAAAGTGTGCACAATAAACTAATGGAGTGGCAACAGGTGTGCAATTTCACTTCGATGAGCGCAATTAGAGTTGTACTTTCCTATGAAAACCTACCACCGTCTAATGATAAATATTTTTGTAAGAGAGAAAAAAAAGCAGGTCATTATATTTTTAACCTCAACCAGGTCATAACAGTTCAAAACCATTTCCTTTTTTGTCCAGTGTTCATGCTTGTGTTCAGAAACTGTTAAAAGAAGCACTTTTCGGACACTTATAAAAGTCTTTTTTTTTTCATGTGAGACCGGGCACACATGTAATATGCATGAAAATGCACATGCACTGAAATACATAACACATTATATACAAACAAAACTATTAAAAAGAATAAAATCTGCCAGTGTTGACCATAAAAAGTCTATATAATGTGAAATCTGGGGCCAGGGCTGGCGATGATGTCGCTGTAAGGCTCGTCCTGCCTGAGCTCCACTGCCTGCTGTTTCTTTAGTACTAGAAAGCTGTAAAACTTAGCAGCTGCTTGTTTCTTGTTGTTGTTTCTGCACAGTTCCAGCAAGCTGATCGATTCTGCTCCGGTCTTAGCAATGACTCTCTGTGGAAAGGAAGACACACTTGAAGGCATTTATGGATAGAAAAATCTCCTTGATGAAAAAACGAAGAGCATGTTCAAACCTGTAAACCGTGCAGCATCTGCTGCGTCCTTTTGTTCCACCTTCTCTCCTCTTGATCCTGGTCTCCACTTTGACCTTCCTCCTCCTTTTAAACACAAATTCTGAATTAAATAGGTACTTGATCTAAACCGGCAACCAGTGCTCAGATGGTACATGCCTCATATGATAAAGTACAATAACCGATCAATTAAAAATCTAAATGAAAAACAAAAACATACAGGAATAGCACAAGTAAAAATCACACCCAGAAAAATTAAACTGGGCATAAACAGCTGTACTATTTGATGCTTAGTGCTGAAAAGTTGTTCTAATTTAGCTCCTTAATCCTAACCTCCTCTTCCTCATCATCATCCTTCTTCTCTTTGCTCTTCTCTCCTATCAGGTCGAGTTCAGGGATGAGTTGTGAGATGTTTGTAGGTTCCTCGGGTGGAAGGTCCACCTGCGGCATGGTAACGTGGCGTGTGGACACAATGGAGGAACGGTCATCCTCAAGCATCTGTGAAAAACCAAGCAAATTAGCACAGAATTAGAAAAGCACAAACAGTGGGGTCCAAACCGCACACTAGAATCTGCAATTTATAATCTCACAGGTAAGGCAGGCTCTATGTCCTGAGCTTTGCGCTTTTGTCCACGGGGGCCAGATGGAGGAGGCATGACTGATTCATCAAGGGTGGTACGACTGCCCTCCATGGCTGAAGCCTGCAGAACACTGGGCTCCTCCAGAATGGTCTGGTCTGCAAAAAGCCAAACATGGGCACTTGTGACAAACTAGTGAACTACTGTTAGAAAAATCATATTAGTATCTGAATAGCAGCTAGCCATAAAAGTCAGCCTCTCTCACCAATGATGTCTCTTTGCTGAGACAGAGCCTCTTCTCGTGGCACCTCAGGGTTCTCCAGGTCTTTTAGGAACTCATCTAAACTGTCTGCTTCACCACCCTTTCTTCTCTTCCTCAGTTCATCGGGCATCAGAGGGGTCAGGCAGCGTGTGAACATCTGCACAGAGAGGTAGAGCTGGTCTTGGGACAGATGATACTAGAGAAGATTGCTAATAAATGTGCTGTATAAATCTGTGTGGCAATTCAACAGGAAAAAAAAAGCATCGTTTAATGGCAAGACTACAAAAAACTGTCGAAACAAGTTGTTTTATTAGATTTCTGTGTATAATTATGAGTAAGACAGGGCCAAAACAGGCATATCCAAGGCCACTTATGTATTTTGTCACACTAAAGCCTGTATTTATGTCTCACAGCTTGTTCCAGAGATCTGTCCTGACCTTGAGCAGTCTGCTGTTCCAGAGGGGCTGAGCTGGCAGAGAGAAGAGCTTCTCCACTCCTCCTGTTTCCTTCCACATCATCAGCTTCTTGGTAGGTGGGGCCAGATCCAGAGTGGTGACAATGTCGGAGTAGTCGCTCAGCTGGGCACGGATGGTCTTACTGTCCAGCTCCTTCACACTGTCCACAATCAGCTTCCTCTTTCTTTTTGCTTTGGTTTCCTTCACTAATAATATAAGAGTATGGTTTGATATATGCAAGATAAATAGTTCTGTCATCTTTTACTCACTCTGAAATAATTTCAAACATGCATGACTTTCTTTCTTAATGTGGAACAAAAAGAAAACATTTTGGTCAATGTTGGTAACTGTTTCATTGACTTTTATTGTATGGACAAGCGTAACTGAAACCGTTTGGATATCAACATTCTTTTTCCGTTTGTTCAGCAGAATAAATAGATACGTACAATTTGGAATGTCAGGAGATTTCTTGTGTGGTTGGGGTTTTTTCAATGTAATACATGAGGCTCAACAAAACTTTTTTCACTGTCCTGCAAATTTTTCTAATTTCTCACCAAAGATCAGGTCAAAAACAATAAATGAATAATTAAAAAATAAAAATAATTGAATAGGATATTGTGGAATTAATGATCATCCACATTTGTTGGAAAAATGATTACATTTTAAATATAATGAATAATAATTATAACTATTTATATAATTAATTATATATATTTTTAAACACATATTCATATTTTGATGCTCATAACATAAAATAATTTACTTTAATTTTTCTTTTCTTTTAATTCATGACAGTAAGTTACCATGGTGACATATTTCAAGCAGAAATTATAGAATAAGTCAGGCATGATAATAGATCAAGTGACATTTCTTTAAACTGTATAACTGCACTATTACTACTGTTTCTCTGTTCTGGCTGACCTGTGATGTCAATGGGCTCCAAAGCAAAAGCCTCCTCCTCATTGTGGACTAGAGTGGTCTGTTCAGTCTGGTCTGTCATGGTGGGCAGCTGCTCGACAGGACCAGAATCAGGACTGTCTGGACCTCCTGCTGCTAATAAACAAAATGCAAATGGCTTAATTACCATTCATAGCACCAGATATGTTTACATACTACATATTTTTTGTTTACATATTACATACATATCTTGATGCATTCTTACGTGAAAGGTTGTCAAAATCATCATCATCATCTCCACCGTGGTCTTGGGGCATCATCACACCCTCAGCAATGGCTGGAGGGTCATCAAAAATACCACCTCCATCCTCGTTACTTAGCAGCTTGTCCACTGTAGGTACAGGAAGTAGCCAGCTCAGTCTAAAGATACAGCTTTAACTTATAAGGTGCTTATGGATGCCTCTCTTACCCAGCATGCCTCCCTCTGTGCTTTCCATAGGGTTGTCTCCAAAGTCATCCTTGTACTGGTCATACTCTAGGTGATTAGTCTTGTCAGCAATCTGTCCGCTACTAGACTCTGACTCCAGCAGCAGGTTAGACGCAGACGCCCCGTGGATGATGTCCACTTCAAATGCACCTTCCTCTCGCATCATCTCTCGGTCATCCATCCCGAAATCAGCTGATTAGGAAAATATGTCAGGTATAAATGATCTACTGCATGAGGAAAATGTGATGTGTGTGCATGATCAATTGAAACAATAGAAAGAGATAAAAATACAAAGCGAAACATCATAAAGAGGATGTGTACGTGGCATACCAAAGTCATTCTCCTGCAGCAGACTGAGGTTTCCCACTTCTTCTCGCATGGTGATCTCCTCCACACGCGACTGATTCAGGGTGAACTGTTGAGCAACGTCAATGTCGCTGCAATTCACAAAGAAGGGTCAACACTACCTACACTCATACATACAGCCTTTGATATGGTAAGTTGAAATCTGCCATACTCCAGGTCGGGAAGAGGCTGATCGAAGTCGTGAAATTCTTCGGGTAATGTGATGGCGTTGTAGGCAGCTTCACGGTTCTCCTCAGGCAGGTCGACCACACCTGTGTCAAACAGCCCACAATATATTATCTCTTGCAGTACAACAGGACCAACTTCTTATGTAGTCCAGCCACAACTCACCTGGGCGAAAAGCCATTTTAATCTTAATAAAAGCCTCATTGCAGTCTGCCAGCAGGTACTTGGCTTTTCTGTGGTAGATCCTCACTACGCCCAGGAGTAAGTGACCAGACGTACGGAGAGCCATTTTTACCTATCAAATTAAGCAAATATTATAAATAAATGGAGCTGCTATAGAGCTGCTCAGTCATGATGTCAATTTAAAAGCCATCCCAGAAGGAATTTCTAATGTGATTTTTAGAAGTGCGCTTTTTGATTTATGAACAACATAAGGCCTGTGTGGTTTGTATTCGAAACACTATTTAAAGATGCTATGTTTACATGCAAACAAAGATTCTTTAAAATCAGATTGACATGAAAAGCCTTTGTGTAAACGCTTCAATCCATCTGATTGAGATTGATGTGAATACAATTTTGATTTAAATTAGATGTACAAAAATAACTAATTAGAATACATTTAAAACAATAATACAAATATATAGACAAAATTAGAAAAAAATAAATCCAAGAAAAAGAAAAGCTAGATTAAAATATTAGAAAACATTATCACAATATTACCAAAATAGCAGTAATGTAGACCTGAAATAATCTGAACCACATGAAAAAATGAAGAATCCAAATGCTAAATTTCTTAATTAGATTAAAAACGTGTAAATCTGATCGCAGTGATAAACAGCCTTCAGAATTCAGATAGGATTCAGTTCAACTGTCAATAATTTGTGGATGTAAACATAACTAGCCAAACCTCAAACTTGAAAGTTTGAAAAATTGTTTTTTTTTGATTATAAAAATAAGCAGCTATTCCTCTAAAGAGGTCTGCAAAGAATTTTAAGCTTTGTCATGGCATTTTAAAAATTATATATATATATAAAAAAAATGGAATCCACAAGAAACATGGACAAAAATAAACCTGAACAGCATGATTTCAAGAGAATCTATTAACCTTAGGAGAGATGATGCTCTCTACACTGCTCTCCAGATTGCACTCAAACACGTGTGCTTTGGTCAGCTTCTTATCCCAGTGGGCCGCCAGCCAGATTTTGGCCAGCGGCCCACGTTTGCTGAGGACAAAGTGGGCGTAGAACATCGTCCCTGCACCTTCTCACACTGAGGTGGTGGGGGACGCTGAACCTGCAAAATAAAATCGACAATGCTGTTAGGCATACATATATTAGTTTAATGCCCCTAAAATGTATCTATACAGTAGGTCTGTGGTGGTAAAAAACTGTTGTTTGTTCAGCCCAACCAATTCAGGAGATTTCTTTAAAAACATTCTTTAATTTTTATGCAGGTAATAGTGTCAGTCTCAGGTTTTTTAAATGGTTTCACGAATTCGCACTTCTTCGTTAAATTAAATAAGCAAATTTGGCATGCTGTCCGGGGAGCGAGCCGGGAGCTCGGCGGACC
>JAUYWG010000056.1:12601798-12620869 GCA_034779775.1 Enteromius afrohamiltoni
ACTAATGGGCGATGGTGGGTACCGGCTGTGCTGACACTCAGCGAGCTCTTCCCGAAACTATGTTAAAACATCCCTTATTTCACCGAAATTTAAAACTATAACTTCTTTTTGCCACAATATAACCAACATTTTGTTTCTAATTGAGTTCAGTGTATAAGTTCATGTATTCCTTTAGTTTGTTGCAGAACCTTTAAATAAAAGTAATTCTATATTGTAGTTTGGACTTACATTTAGTCATAACACGATTCGGTTTGTATGTGTGTAATCAATTAATCTATTCCAGTCAAGTGTTTTACTTAAATTAATGAACTTGACGGTTGTTTACGTGTTTTCTCACTTTGTTGGGTGTTTGCAATTTAGCAGTTCTATGTGGTGAAATAAATTTTAAGAATTTACTAGTAATATGTTAGATGTACTGCTTCAATGTTTGATGCAAAAACTGTACTAGGGTAGATAATTTAATTCAATTACTATAAAAAAAAACCCCAACAAAACAAACATCTCTGTGTAATTTTTTCCAAATTACCCCCTCAGTACATATAGATGGGTGTGTAACTGTAAGTGATGGCGGGGCCTGTGTGATGCGCACACTTGACTAATGCACTGTGGCCATACAGAGTCAGCGCGCCCCGCTCCTTTGTTATTCAGGCCGTAATGGTGTTTTTAGAATATGTAATAGTATACAAAATGTATGATAATAATGACTTTTAATATTGTAACAGAAAGGACACACGTTTTGGAAGGCTGTAGCTAAAAGAAGAGCTAACAAGCTAACAGTCTGCTGTCGCGAGATCAACATCTGCCAGGAATTTGTACTGCGGCGCGCGCCATGTGCGGATTTTCCTCGTGCTTTGCATGCGCAAAGACGCCGAACGCATTCTGCACATAAGTCATTTCAGCGCTAAACTTAAGCGATAACATAAAGAAGTGATGTTGCACAGCGGCTGTCATTTGCCGCTGGTGTAGAGTGGGAGAATGGAATTTTCTAGCAAGTTGCATGACGAAATCGAATGGTTATGATTTCCAAATGCATGCAATTCAGTGCATTTTTATTTCTGCTTTTGCCGAGAGTACTTACGCGGAACGGTCCTATCGTAGCTTTCCGTATTTAGCAACCGTATCTAGGGTACCTCTCTCACCCTCCTCCCACTGTACAGTTTCACTAAAACAAACAAAATGGCGACGCCCCCCTCCCACCGTGAGCCTCAAAAAAGCTGGATGTTAATGAGGGAAACTGATGCTCATATTGTATTGTTTACATATACATTACATATACTTACATATATTTACATATTTGTATGTATACATTATTGTATTGTAATGTCGATGACTGCAAATACGCATGGCTGGATTTAGCCCCTCTCACCAATTATGAATTTGGTTAAGCTAGACTAGTTAGGCAGTAACATTATTTGAGACAATGCCCAGGCAAACAAAAGCGGGCTACATTTTGCAAGGCAGAAAGAACAAGGAAGAACAAGTTGCTGTTTTTTATGTTAATATCAGTGATGATGAGAAAGCGGATTTAGATTTTTATCACCGCTGCTTATTCTTGAAACCCACATCCAGGCTACTTTAAAACAATGAGGGTTATGCAAATATATAAAGTAGCTACATAATAGATTTACGTTGATGAAAAACATTAATTTACAAAGAATCGGGGAATCTTTAAAATTCTCTATCTCTTGGACATATATAGGCTAACACTGATACGTTACAAGCACAATAGACTGTACAAGAAGGCAATTACACTGCCATGGAAGCTATAGTCTTCTTCAATTAGTGTTTTTAATATATAACTTATCAAATTACAAAGTTAGTTGAATTTAATGTCCAGAAAATCTACTTTCTAGCAGCAGATGGTGCTCACACTCCATCCAAGGAACGGATTATAGTTTAATGCTGCCACAGACTTCCTCCTGGATGGATGAGTTAAGCACTATGAATAAAGATAACCTTAATGCATCTTGATATCTGCTGTAGATCCTGACAGTTTTTTCTAGTTTGACTCCTTTTCTTCCAATATGGCAGTGAATAAAAATGATCATCAAGACAGTAAAGCTAGTTTAGCGTAGACTATAGGCTACAGGGTATTAAAAACAACACATGCCATTTATCACTGTAAGAAATGAGAGCAAACACAACCTTTACTTCACTTAGCATTTTTTTTTGACCAGTGTCTCAGAACAGTGCATTTCTTGGGTCAAATAAGATTAAACGATAAAAAAATATGATCCAGTGTTCTACCATTAATGCCGTACTATGTCAGACTCAGAATAGATTTGATAAAATTTATGTTATCGTGTAAAGGTACAGAACGGCAAGGAATAAAGGTTTATTTATTGGCAGCAGAACAGTCTCCTTTTGAAAAAAGTTGGAGCTTGTTACGTTCATTTAGAAATAAACTTTAACTGTGCCAAGAAATGAAACCTGCTTGGCAGTTTACTATTTTATACTGTTTATTTGAGAACAAACTTATTGCAAGTGTAGTATAAAATTTGGAGGGAGGTTTTATTGGAGAACAAAACAAATGGTGTCAGTTCTGTTCATATAAGTTTATATAAGTTCATGTGCTGTAACTTTGATTTGAAATATGTAAAATTATAAAACTTTTGTAGAAAACCTAAACTTGAAAAAACCTTTTCAGGAGCATTTATCTAGATATAATGAGCAAATAATTTGAAGTTAAATATTTATGCAATGTATAATATGTCAGATAGAGCCAACAGCTTGATGTCGAGTGAACCTGAGGTGAATGTGTTCTGCTGTTTGGTGCATATGAGCCATGCATGATGCCCTTACATTGTCCTTTGCTTTTAATGACAATAGCGTTACCTCTTAAAGTATTTTGCATAAATCACTGGTGCTTTGGGGAATGAATAGGTACAGTCATTTCCAGCATATTACTTTTAGGGTGAGGGGTTTCCTAGTTTGAGAATATGAATTTCCATTACTCCTCTATGACAACTGAATTGATTACTTTTAATTGGAAATGATCATAACTCTCTTGTGAGCTTTACTGTTGAGGGCTTTGTCATGCATTTATTCTCATATGGCGCCCACAGTGTCGGCCCAGAATGAGACATCCATCAAGTCTCAAGGCAGGAGACACTTGTTCTTCAGCGAGCGGAAAGGAAAGTGACCTTGAGCAACAATGGAAGAGAAACTTCTCTATCTCTCCTTCAACGAGTCTCTGCCCAACCTTCACGATCAGTCATTTTGTTGAATTGTCTTTTAGCTGAACTTTTGCAGGTCATGTCCTCCACTGGGGCTGGATGGGGCTGTCATTGTCACAGCTGAGGTTCGAGCACAGTGTGCTTAATCAGGCCTCTAAGAATCTCATTAGCGCATGGATGCGGGCAGATGCAGACGAAAGACAGAAACACAGTGAAGACATCTGCACTCGCTCTCTTGAGTAACCATGAGTGCATTTGCAATCTGAATCGGCAGCCAGTGGGAAATGAGAACAACAGTATGGGATCTGCTGTAGATGCGCAGGAATGGCATGCCAGTGATGGAAACTCATGACTGGGTGCTTTCCTCTACACAGCAGAGCAGTTAAAGGAACAGTTCACCCTGCAAAATTTATATGAATGTTTTGACAATAACATAGTTTCGGGTGGAGCACTGGACGAATTACGCACAGCTGTCTCAATCCCTCGTTACGATCGCCCAAAGAAAACTTTCCCAAGCCTTATATAAACCACAATTCCCCTTTCATTCACATCTCGCTTTTGCAAAGAATTCTTCTGCTTCTGAAACAATTGCTAAGATCTGACTACCAGCGCAAGGAGCCTGCTCCTCGCTCAGCTAATGCTAACCCTCAGCCCAGCCAGCAAGCCGCAGCCCCACTGCCAACTCCACAAGTGTCCGCGGGGCCTACCAGAGGCCGCAGGCCTACTAGGCCTCCCACCTCGCCTAGACGGCTAGCCTGATCCAGATCACCACCACCAGCCAGACCTACACAGCTTTCACCTGCCTCCTCTTACACCTCCGCTCGCTCCACAGTAAGTGGACCATCACAACACTCAGGCACACTCTATCTGCTGCGGGAATATCCTATTCTCGTAAAGCAAACAAGCTGAACATTTCCTGAATATTTTAAACAAACACCTCCCGGGCGCCATTCCTCCTGCCACTCCACCTAGTAAAAGAACACAAAAAACGGCAACTTACTCAACTCCAGCCCCACCATCTTCTCTCTGCCGCTCAGGCCACCTCAGGTCCTCCACAGACGCCGATCCAGCCGCCATCTCCTCTCCACCACTTACTTCCAGCCATCTGCAGCAACCCGACCCAGCTCAGCCATCCACCAGCCCGGTCCTTTCACCAGCTTTTCCGCCGCCAAGCTCCACCAGGCTATCGCTGATTTCTTCGCCGGTTGGCCTTCCACTCCAAACACGAACAATCAAAACCCCACTAACTTTCCATTTTCTCTCCCCACAGACTTTAATCAGCCCGGCCTCTCCCGCATGGACTACACTTTTTCTTCCCAGATTCCCTCCTCCTCCACTCTCCCTAACCTTTCTTCTCTCCAACCCACTGCCGCTCTTCCCTCTACCTCTAAACTCTAGGCCCCAGCACCTGCATCGAATTTCTAGGCACCAATCTCAACTCAAAAAAATTCTAAGCCTCCCTCTCAAAAGAGAAATTGAATAGAATCATCACGATCTCTACCAATTTCCTAACCCAACCCCAGTGCTCCAAACGCGAACTTTCCATTTTAGGGCACCTAATCTTTGCAATGCGTATCATTCCCCAAGGCCGCCCTTTCATTTCCCACCTGCTAACCCTATCCTCCTCGGTCCCTTCCCTCGAAGATATCTTAACCCTAAACGACCCTTGTCTACGAGAACTCCAGCTCTGGATTTCTTTCCTTTCCCAGTGGAAATGCCATTTTTGTTCTACAAAGACTGTCTGGCTGACCCCGTAGACATTGAGCTGTTCACCAATGCTGCTCCATCCTTAGGCTTCAGAGGCTTCTATCGCACCTGATGGTTCGCCTCCCCCCCTCCCTCTTCAGAACTAACAGAAGTCCCACCACACCAAGCTTCAACCGCCCTGTACGAACTATACCCCATTGTCGTCGTCGCCGCCGCCCCCTGGGGCAAAGAATGGACTGCTTCCTGCATTCTAGTCCATTGCGACAACGAAGCCACAGTCCACTGCATTAACAAACACAGCTCCCACTCCCCAGCCATCATGCTCAGACGCCATGTCTGGATTTCTGCCATCAATGAGTTTGTCATTACTGCTAAACACATTCCCGGTATAGACAATACCATTGCTGACTCCCTCTCTCGCTTTCTGTTGCAGAAATTCAGGACGCTGGCGCCAGATGCTGACCCTCTGCCAACCCCAGTGCCTCCATTCTCGCAGCTGATATTCCCCTAAATCACCCACTAAGACCGCTTTATGACCATTCACTTAACGCTATGATCCAAGCACTAGCACCCAGAAGCCTCCAGTCCTACCTAACAGCCTGGAAAGCCTTCAAAACTTTCCACTTTAGTTACAACCTCCCCTTCCCAGATTTTTCCCTACTGTCTATCACCTCCTTCATCTCGTACCTCAATTCCCTTAGATTGCTCCAAGCCAGTTCAATCAAAGGATACCTCAGTGGAATCCAATTCTTCTACAAATTATTACATGGCTCTGTTTCCCCTGCTATCACTAATGCCCAAACCAGCCTCATTACCAAAGGTTTCCAAAGAGAAAACCCTTCCCGCCCCAACCAGAGGCTTCCTATAACTATGGAGATCTTAACTTGCTGCATCTCCACCCTCCGCCAAGGCTACTGCAACCCTCTCATTGATCGCGCCCTAGACGCTATGTTTACTCTAGCATTCTTTGGATTCCTAAGAGTCTCCGAATTTACTTCTAATCCTCCCTTCAAGCCCTTCATCCACTCCACTATTCCGACCCATCTATAATGACTTGATGACCTTTTTTATCAAACGCAGCAAGACAGATCAGCACAATAAAGTAACACAATAAAGGACATCATGTCTATATCTTTAAGCTACAGTCCCCCACCCAACCTTACCAAACATTATGAGCCTTCTTAGCTTTCAGAAGCTTGTTTGCTTCCTCTCCCCACGAACCCCTTTTCACTGACAAATTCAACCTACAAGGCGTTGGTTTCAAACGCACCTAAAAACCATCCTCTCCAAATCCAGGATATCCTCAGAAAGATATTCCTCCCAATCTTTTCGAATCGGAGCCGCCACTTTAGCAGCGGAAAGAGGCCTCGCCCCTAAGCAAATCCAAGCCTTAGGTGGCTGGACCTCTGAAGCTTTCAAAAGTCTTCAGTCACCACCATCCTAGCCTACTCCATCAAAAAACCTTCAAAAGACCTCTTTCCAACCCCTGCAGAGGTTCCAATTACATCTAAGCATCCCACAAAAGGCCATCTTTTCCTCTAGCTCCTACCCTGTCTCCCCAGAGACTAGCAACCGACACTCCCGCAAGCTAACCCTAACTCCACAGAGGCCAATTCCCCAGCAGCTACCTACTGCTAGTCTCCGCAGAGACCTAGCAACTGCTATCTCCACAGAGGTTCTTTTATACCCACCTCTGCAGAGGTTAATCCCCCAGCTACTCCCTTCCCTTCTCTGCAGAGACCTAGCAACCGCTACCTCTGCAGAGGTTCATTTATACCCACCTCCGCAGTGGTTAATCTCCCAGCTACTCCCCTTCCGTCTCTGCAGAGACCTAGCAACCACTACCTCCGCAAAGGTTAATTAATACCCACCTCCGCAGAGGCTAATCCTCCAGCTAATCAATCCCTTGTTACGATCACCCAATCAAAACTTTCCCAAGCAATATATAAATTATGTTTTCAAACCCGACATTCATTGCGGAACATAAAACAAGTCAATATAAACAGTGCTGGTCTTATTTTCATCAGAAAATATTTTTAGAAAAATAATATAGTAGTAGTTAGTGGATAGTTCCAAATATCCAAAATATAAATTCCATCATCACTTACTCACCCTCAAGTTGTTCCTCAAACCAGCATGAATTTCTTTCACCATTGAACACTTGAATGGTGATGGAGTCCACTGACCCCTGTAGCATTTATTTTCACACTATGGAGGTCAGGACTAGCAATTGTTTGTAACTCATATTCTTCTAAATATCTTCTTTTAGGGTCAAGAGAAGAAAGAATCTCCTACATGTTGTGGGTGAGTAAATGATGACAGAAATTTCATGTTTGGGTGATCCAGCCCTTACTGCAAGTAAATGGATGCTCACACACTAAAAGACTTATTTTTAAGACACACGTCTTTTCATTTCATGAAGCATTGATTTATCCACTGGGGTTGTATGTCATGTTCGTTTTGTATGGTATTTACTTGCATTATCTATGGATTATTTATTAACTTACATTTTTATTTTTGGGAACCCAAAAGCTCTTAGGATCACGTTGCTTACACGATTTGTGGACTATTCTATTAAGTCTATGAAGTCTAAGTCTATTAAAGTCATACTTTAGATTTGTGTGAATAGACCCATGTCAAAGATTTAGATATTAATTGTTAAGTTTTAAAGTAATGAAAATAAGGCTGAGGTGAGCGACAAAAGTATAGTGTGTTTAATAGATTGCATTGTTTAACGTTGCACAAAACCAGTTGTTCAGCTGAAAAAATAACTCAGTAGAAAAAACTCTATAAAAACAATTAAATGATCTTCTTGCAAAGGCTGTAACTCTATCCTTCACCGCCTCATTTCCATCTGTGTTAAATTCAGTATGGTGTTTATCTTGATTACAGGCTATTCAATGATGGCAGGTAATAAGTCAAATCAGCCCAAATATTGGTGAACAAATCATTTAGGACTGAATTTCCGGCATCATAAGCATAAGTAGAATGCAGAAACCATTTCATCCAGTGGTCACTACTACACTAAAATATGCTCTCCAGTATATGTGATAGAAAGGGTGAATGAAACATGTGATTTACGGCTGAAGTAAATAAGTTCTGGAGCCTGTCTTGGTTATCACACTCACTCTTGCTCTTTGTACTCTAAGCTCTCTCCCTCTACCTGTGATTCTGTTATCCCCTTCAGTGTCCAGCTTTAAAGTGGTATGCTAGGAGCACTACAAAATGCTGCTGTGTCATCTCCCAGTTTACCGTGGCAAAGGAGAACTTTTACCAGTAACCTTGATCTCACTATTGGCGTGAAATGATGTAGAAAGAGAAAAATTGCTGGTTCGTCTAAAAGAGAATTTACGCTTGAAGCTGTTGTGGTATAAACGTGTCTGTGGTGAGATGAAAGGGTGGACATGAACCTCAGCTCTGCTGTGACACAAGACTACTGGATTATAATACTGCATTTTTGTATTCTAAAGTGGCTTTCTGTTAGGTTGGGGATTAAAATATTGCATGTTTATACAGGAGTGCTCAATTGAGGGAACACTAAAACTGGTGGTTGTGATGATGTTTATCAGTGCTCTTTTTGTCAGTGTGTTTAAATTTTGATGACCATTATACAATGAGTGTGATTCACCCAAGTACAAGATGTTCCTGGATCAACATGGAACAACGTTTCAATCAACCAATCAGATTTGAGGGTAAGTTTTCTGGAAATATCTATTTTTGGCTTATGATCAAGTTTAGGTACTTCTACAACCTTACTAAATGCAGGATAAGCGAGTCGGGGGAGTAGCCAAACAAACTTGTAGCCAATCAGCAGTAAGGGGTGTGTCTAATAATGATGTGTAGGAGAGTGCGTTTAGTGACAGCCGAGCAGAGCAACAGAAAGATAAAAAACATAAAAAACAAAAACATAAAATTTCTGCGGAACGATAAGGATAAAAGTAGGATCCGTGTAAATATATCAGCTTTCCAGTACTGGAGAGAACTCAAGGAGCGGAAGGCCTTTGCTTTGATTCTTTTCTATAGGGGAGTAACACCATGTCTACAACAAAAACCATGCTGCACCGCAACAGCTAAAATCTGCCTGTACTGGAAGTGATAAAGCGACTGTTGAAAATTTGAGATTTGTTGCGCTGCTCGCGTTATGCTTTTGTTTATTTCACAGAGATAACTGTTGCCTGGGTTACGTATGTGTGGGGCGGAGCTATCAAAATAGGGGCGAGACCCATTTGGAGTAGTGGTGTGTTTGTTTTGGTTTCAAATATCAACATTGGCTTCCAGAAGTTAAAACTTTTTTGCGCTTTTTATTACAGAGACAGGAACGCGAAGCGAAGTGAGAGAGATGCAGTGCATGGGTTCAGGAAAATGTTTTTGTAAACAGTATGTTATTAATAATAATAAAGTCTTCAGCACTGATATCAGTACACAATTCACTGTCTCACCCCCTCGGTTTCACCTTGTTTGAATTCTTGTCATACTGGAACTTGCCTTACGTTCATCGCTGTGTAAGTTTCAGTATCTCAAGGTCTGTCTCGTGTCAGGAATGTACAGCTTCAAGAACAGAGCGCTTCATGAGTTTGTTTCATCTATTCTCTTTCATCTTCCTTTCAGACAGCAGGGACAAACCTATCTCAACCCAACTTTAATAATATAGCACCATTAAAAACAACAATTGTTGACCAAGGTGCTTTAAAAGCAGAACTTTAAAATCAATCCTATAGCGAATATTATATTCTATAATCTTAACTTGATTCATGTTTTTCCTATACAATAATACTGTAGTGAATTTGCAGACGAAAGGAAAAAATTAGTTACCAATGTTTGCATTTTCACACAAAAAATTGGTTATAAGCCTATGAAGCTCAGACTAAAATTCATATTTATTCATTTAATTCAAATTTGTAATTCTCAAAGATGAATTTAGAATTTCTAGAATTCACAGAGGGGTTCATTTGATTGGTTCACCCTCCTGGAATAGATTACATTCTTAATACATTATGTGGACATAAATCATATGCAAATCATAAATCACTTGCCCCATTGGCAGCCTTTAAAAAGTAGCAGTGTTCTGACAAACAGATCTGCAAAAAAAGCAAAAATGGCCAGTCATAAACATTACTTATATCACTCATGGGCCACAGGAGAAGATTTGCTGGAAGTATCTTCTTGCGATTAGCCAAAAGAGCACAAAGCATGTATCACCACAAGGTCATACATGAAATCAACAACGCTGTCATGGGCGGAGTTTATTCATTTACAAACTTCTACTGCAATTAAGACAAAGCATAGCTCCACACCCTACAGGGATTTCAGCAGCTCCTGCACTCAATACATAAAATTGTGATAGAAGTTGTCAATCAAGTGGTTGCATAGCAACACAAAAGTGACTGAAGCCAACAAGTGTGACATTTAAGCAGGGGGTAAACAGGAATGTTTAATTGTGAAATTCTAATCAGTCATGTTGTGTGCAGAACAATGCTCACACTGAGCTTATGAAACGGATCTGATGGATTATTTGAATAATATTAAGAGAACATGTTTTATAACACGATGATATCTTTGTTCTGTTGATTTTGGCTTATCTTTGCTGCCCACATTTCATTATTGATCTAATTCCACAAGAAAAACCTTGAGTAAATGCTCAAAATCATCATCCAAACTCGAAAAAAGACAGAACACTCATTACAAAAGGAATTAGCCTTTTTAATCTTACATTGCATTGAAAATTTACATAATAGTTTCATACATTTTACAAATAATTTCTTCATAAAAATATATTTCTTTACAAAACTTTTTGTATACTTTTTTTACCCTCTTTTTTATATCTCTTTTGAACGCATTAACATGGGAGGAGTACCCAGCTGTACTGCAAATATTCATTTGTTTGATCGAAAAGTGTCCTTTTTTTATCATAAATGTGTTGTTTTTTTTTATTGCAGTCAGTTATAGCAAAAGCTGTTGTTGGCAAATAAGTTCAGACTGGTGGAGGAACTTAAAATGTCTCAGACGGGCAGTGGCGTTCGATAAAATTGTATTTCTGAACCACACATTTCAAGGGCGGGGAGAAATTAAAATCCATAAACTATATGGCAGAGGTGAGGAATGAGTAGAGGAAGTGAGGAAGCAGCAGACCTGGGACACATGGTTTTTGGTAGGCACTGTGTAAAAATCTGCCATGTATTTAATAATAATCACAAAAAACATCCTAGAGATAAATAACAAATTCAAATAAATCAGTAATGTCAATGACGTGCAAGACTGCAAATCCCTATGGCTGAGTGCAAAAATGAACGCAAAAAATATCACAGGTTGGATTGTTGGATTTTGGAACTCCAGGACATTGATGTCAGCATAGCCTCCTGAAGACTGCAGCGATCGCTCCCACCGATGCACAACAGCGTAGCTGGACTGTAATATCACATTCATTCTACTGACACATAAACGTTTCTGATATCCTTTCGTATGACCTGTTTAGGAAAATGTGGTGGTGAGTACTTTAGAAGGCACTGGAATGAATCTCACAGCTTGCAGGCCTGGAAACACATGACCAACAGTGTCTGACCCTGCATTTTTTATGACTAAAAGTCTTATGAATTTCATCTCCTACGTTTTCTTCATAACGACTTTGTTTAGGTTGAGCAAACCCACTTTAGACTTTAGATAGGTCAAATGATTAATGTTTGTCAATGATATGGATAAACCAGTTTAGTATCAGACATAACCGGAAAGGTGTTTCACAGGCCGTATGTACACGATAGATATGATCATATTGTTGCCACCATATATCAATATACCTTAAGAAACATGCAATTGTCTGTTACCGTATGTAATCTGAGGTTTATATAAAAGTATACTGTATAAATGTCAAGTGCATTTCATTTTATACAAATTTCTTTTTTTAGATAATAACAGTAATAATAAGAATGGCAAGTTTTTATAATGACCAAATTATCATATCAAATTTGTTTACCAAATACAAATGGAGCTCAATGACACTGAAACAAAAAACAGAAAAGAAAAACTATCTGCAGGCTTCAGGTCAAAATGCTGACATTTGTCCTACGGCCCATTCTGTAGAATGGCCCTTATCAACAGACACACATATCAAAGATTTTGAACAATTATTAAAAAAAAAAAAAACCTCAGGAGGTAACAACACACCACTTTTCCCACACATTTTCTCTTGTTTTACCCAAACACATCACATAATGCCTCAATGTCCAATCACAGAGATGATTGGCGACTTCAGCAACCGAAGCTAAAGGAATGATTGAGAATGAGCTGTAAATAAAACTGTGTACCGTACAAAACCGTCAGAGAAATCATGTATCGTTGATCTCCTCATAAACTCTTTAGAATGGTTCTCTCTTGGCCTGTCCCATGTGGTAATATATAGCACAAAAATATAGGTGGTGAATGCTCCTCATATTTATGCAAGTAGATTTACAGATCCCTTTCCCCTAAAAAAATACCCAGTCAACTGTGAAGAAGCACTCACGGAGTGTGAATAAGGTAGCAGAAGAATCTCTTCATGCTTTCTGTCATGAAGAAGCTTTTCAGAGTGAGTCTTCAAAAAAAAAAAATCCCCCATGACAATGTGTTTCATATTTCATACATGTCCTCCGCGGACGCACATGGTCAAATGGTTCCTGAAGAGTGTGCTTTATATATCAGAGGAAGGGCAACAGCGTTTGTGCTAGACATCCTCTGTGAGTCTCGGACAAATCCGTCCATGACTGTAATGCGATTGTTTCCACCTCCATTAAAAAAAAAATTAAGCAAAGAACCCTTAAATAAAAAACAAAACAAAAAAAACCTCCACAGATGTTCTCGCGTCAGGCGGACCTAATTATACCATTGTGCAGACTGTGTTCAGATTGGGGTCAAATCGGACAGCTTTGCCTTCCGAGGACTTTGCGTTGGTGTTGTACATGGGGTTCTCGAAGGCGGCCTGCCCGTTGTTGTTCTCGTGAACCGAACAGCCTGTGTACTGGGTTTTTGGAGTAGTCCTGTCAGAGGAAAACAACACACACAAGACATGACATCAGAATCAAATCTGCAGCAGCTTTGAGAGTAGGGAAAGACGTAGAGCGGCAGCGGGTACATGAAATCATGCAGGGAAGAAAGCTAGCATCTAATTATTATCGCATTCAATAACCTGCAAACGAGCTAATTCTGTCTCTAAAGACGGTATCTGTCACCGTCTATTTCTTTCCATCCTGCAACAAATGATGATGATTTTGTCAGAGACTAATTTCTAAATTCTTTCTGATCTGTCATGAATAACAACTCGGCAAACAAATTTTGACAAACTGGCACGGACGGCAAGACTCACCGCTGCTTGTAGAGATAAAATCCGAAGCCTGCAAATATCAGGGCGAAAAAAGGCACAAGGATTGCTATGGCCACAGAGCTACTGTTTGTACCATGTGGTGGATTTGACGAATTATTACTTTCCGACATATTCAAACCTGCAAAAGATCAAGAAACATCACATTCATTTTCATTTCAGAATGCATTCGTCTCTATTTATTCAACTTTTTTGTCAAATAATTATTTCTAATTTAAATAATTTAATTTAATTTAATTTAAATAATTCTTCTCCCATACCTAGCCTTTGCAGGCCGAATTGGCCGTAGTCTTTACCCTGTATAAAGCCTTGAAAAACATATGTGGACCCATCTGGTTCAGCAGACACCTGATGACAAACAATCAAACACATCAACTGCCTTGCAGACAGCAGACCAATGGGAATATTATCCACTTATAATCGCTACTTCTCACACAGATGAATAACACACACACAAAAAAAAATTAACAATGAAATTGCCAACATGCTGGAAAGTCTTATTAGCAGTTTACTTACAGAGTATTTGCATAATCAAAATATTTTGTTGCTACATTCTAAAGCATAAAAACAACATTCCTTCAATCATTCCTGGTTATTCTCAAGTGAAGACATCAACACCAGTCGTCAGATGCAGATAATCAGTTTTGATTAATAAATGAATCATTCTTTTAAGCAGACTGAACTGGTTCACATATCATATTTAATGATTTTAATTCAGCTGATATGATTGCAGTAGTAAATCAGTAGTTTTGAGATACTTTTAAAACCAGTTTTCATTTTTATATTTTCTAATTTTTATTTTCATTTTAGTAACTGGTTTAATTTTAAAAATGTTTAGTGCTTTTGTCATTTTTCTTTTTTTTATGTCTATATAATGTATAATATATTAAATTCAGTTACAGTTATAAGAAATGTTGCATTGGTAACAAACGAAATAAGTTTTTTTAAACATAATAATTTAATACTGTTAGCGTTTAGATTTAGATTAGCGATCACTATTGACTATTAACTAGTTGTTTATTAGCATGCATATAATATTGGCTTGGATAAATATAATCCACATAACCTTATAATCATATCCCTTTATTTCATCAGTATATATCTATATTTTAACTCAAACACAGGATGCTTGTACATCATCCATCCATCCATCCTTCCATCATACATTTAGTATATAACACTATAGGCCTTTGTAACTAAAAAGATAATAGTACGGTGGCTGAGAGAGCTCAACACGCTGCAATTTAAGAAGACAAATGCAAATGGAGAAAACACCAGCACATTAAAAAAACATTTTCATCAAGTTGACAACGCAAGTGCTGCCAACCTCACAACACGTGCCAATGAAGAAATGCACTACGAATCCTCACAACATGCAAACTAAGAAACGCACTGCATATTGTGCGGACCACAACGGAAATCTTTCAAGGGGAACCCAAAAAGTGATGGACCTGCTAAGATTTGCATTCGCTGGGATCATTCTGCAATTTATTTTTACAATTAATGAAGCACTACCGATTTATTTTCACTAACCTTGAAATTATATATAGTTAGGGACATTATATTACGTCTATATGTTTGCCATTTTATATAAAAAAAGTTTCACAGTTACCTGTAGAATTCGTCAGATTATTAGGCTAATAATAGCCAAAAGGCTGTTAAATTAAACAAAAATTGCTTTTCAGTTTACCAACAACTCCACTGACCCAAATTACATATTTTCCTCAATTGTGCACATATATAGCCTAATCATTTTCACAACATATAAAACAATACAACTAATGCATAAAGATTTATTTTATATAAATAATGCAAAATAAATCATAAAAACATTTGCTGCTTATTTGAGGATTTATGCAACAGATCTTACAAGATAAATATTAATAATACACAGGGAAATGCAAACTTACCATAGGCTACATAATGTTGAATTGTGCAGTTACTGTTATGTTATTCAATAATAAAACACACATGCAGAATTTAATCAGTTTGACAGGTACAATCGTATAAACAGCATTCTCCGCAATAATGTAGGGATGTTTTCTCTTGTCTTTGATATACCAAATCCGCTATTTAATTTTAAAAACATGAATTAGCCATGTTTCGTATGCAAATTTCCCTTGCAGTAAATGCGAGCCGAAGCTCACCACCGCCATCTTGTGCATCAGGCCCATATTGCATCTGGCCCGTCACCTTTTTGGTTCCCCTTGGTTCCCAAGGTTGGCAACTTGAGGAAAATGTTTCTTAATGTGCTGGTGTTGTCTCTATTTTTCTTAAGTCACAGTGCATCACCGAATAATAGCCCTAAAATAAGACACATGTGCACATACAAATCCATCCAGGGTCCACTGCTCTTCTTTGATCTTGCTGAGTGTGGTGGACGAGGACGCTTTCACATGATACACCAGCAGCATCAGACGTGCTTCCTGGCTCTTATAGACACCTACGACAGAGAACAGAGAACAGACAGCTGTCTCCATGTTCTGCGTACATTGCTCTCATTCTATCTAACGGCTGAACAGAATTGCACACACAAACACACACACTCTAGTCTGAACACACAGTTACAGTATTGACAAGCCCTGCGTTACTTAAGTCTAAGCTTTTTGTCCACAAGCACTTCACCTGACCTAACTGCCCACTTTCCAAGCTACAAACAAGAAGCTAATTGAGAACATGCAGACATGGCTAATGGCACCCCAGCGTTTTGGGCGAACAGATACATTTCATTGCCCTCCAACAGGCTGATGACTAATCAGTTGATGGTTCGCTGTTATGATCATATTACCATTCCGACAAGTCAATTTTTCACTTGAGTGACTGGCGGTTTATTCACCTTTATTCACCAGTGATTATTCCTGATTGCTGGCCAGTAGGAGTGTCTAAGATTAATTAGATGATGTAAAGCATATGTCAGCTTTATAAAGACTCAGTGAGTCTCATGAGTGGAAGAGGAAGGTGTCTAATGATCTAACTCGTTAATGGTCTAGTTTAATTTTACTCTGAAGGGCCGAATCAGATTCCGTGATGGTAGGAACATATAGTCCTCATGTTTGCTTCCTCTGTTTGTATGCCTGTAATAATAATGTGTTCTGTCAGCTCAGTAAATCTGCAGAATTTAACAATAAACCAACCTGAAAGCAGTAGTTCCATGTTGCTGCTTGTTAATGTGACGTTAACTCTACCCGTGGTTGTATTAAAGCTTGTGATACTCAAAGTCATTGGTTGTTTTCTTCCTTTGTAGTTGTATGAGCCCTTCCAGATGTAGTTAGGGGCAAATACATCATCAGGAACTGTACACAAATAAACAAAGGCAAGACACATTCAATATTATTCATAAAATTATTCAATATTACTCCTATATATGGAAGCCTTTTTCCACCACTTAATAAATACATTTAATTTTGAGATATAAACTCGCAATTGCAAGTTAAAAAGTCAGAATTGCAACATATAAAGTCACAATTACATGACAGAGGTCTTTATGATATGTTTCTTTTCCAGAATTGTGAGATATAAACTCACAACTGCATTTTGATATTTATATCACGCAATTTTGAAAGTCGCAAATACCTTTTTAAATATTTTATTCAGTGGCAGAAATGGGTTTCCATACATATTAATCCCCAAACATCATATTATAAAATATATAACACTCACATACACATATCTGAATATTTTCTACAGTATATAAACACTGATCTTTTGATACAGATTAATATAACATGCAAATAAAGCCTTTCTTACACACCTAATCACTACCATATTGTATCTTTTATTGCCAAAAGAAGCACAGTATGTATTAGAAAAAAAACAATAAAACTAAATATTTCTATAGTTCTGGCAGTTGACATAATTTCAGCCATGCCGAGGAACTACAACCCAGACGTTTAGCAACCCAGGGACCCATACTGTAAAAAAAAGTTATGTTTTTGTAACATTTTATCATAACTACCTATGTTCATTCAGATTTACTTATATATATATATATATAGATATATAATCTGTATACAAAGAAATAGAGCTTGTTTTATCTATTTTATTAAATCTAGTTTATGTTATAACCTGTATATTTCTAAATAAATAATACATTAATAAATATTTTTTTGGTTAGTATATATCTAATTATGTATAAATATATGTATATACAGTAATATGGCCTCTTATATTTTATTAAGCAAAGCAAATGATTAAGTCAAACTTAATATAGCATTTAATTCAACAAAAGTATTCAGTTTTTCTGTTAAGATATTTATAATGAAGGCAGATAAGAAATAATGAGCTGGCCGGAGTTTTTAGATAACACGCTCTGAGTCTTTACAAAGGCAGTCAATTTTCCTGTAATCTAGCGTTTCAGAACTCAGTAGCTCCAAGGCTTCTCTGTGTCTTACTGTTTCTAGGATCCAACAGTTTCTAGAAACACATTGGACATCTGGATTGTCCTTTCTGTCACGGACTCAGTGACTCAGAGGAGTCATATTTGCTGTAGGTGTTCCAGCCTGAAGGAGCTTCATCATTGCATGCTTAAAGCTTTGCAGGACACCAGCTTGACTCCTACTTAATCCTGCTTTGCAAGTATATAAACGTAAGATACGCAATATGCTCTAAGAAAGTCTGGCAAAGTTCAGTAGAATTATCTTGTGATTCCAGTCGAGTTTCTTGCGGCTGCCAGACTACTTTACTGTCAAACTAACTGGAACCCTTTTTCTCCTCATTAGTCCCCTCCTCCTGGGGCTGTGGTCTGGAATACATCACGGATAGTGACCGCTTTAGGTAGCATTGCACTCTGTGGCCGAGGAGATGTTCAGCCAAAATTATGCATCCTAAATGAGGTGCATTTAACACTCATAAGTGGTCTTTCAAATGAAATCCCATTTCCTAATAACAGTATACCCACCATTTAGCTTCGGACTCGGTGTCCCTGGGACTGGTTTAATAGGCTTTTCTGAGAGTTTGGAGCCCGCTGGGAAAGAAAGAGCAAAAATGAATAAGGCATTTATATTAAAAAAGATTGACAGATTAAATTGGCATCACTTTTATCATTTTGTGCGTACAGTAACATCCCCAGGCAATAGTGTGCCTTCTTTCTTCCATGTCACAAAGAAAAATCAGGTGACTGCGAACAGCAGGGCGGTGACACGGTCAACATATTGAGCAGCATAACTGAACACTATAAAATAGGCTGTTTAGGACAAGCACAGAAAAATGAGGGGGAAAACACAGCCTCATCACAGTTTGGAGAAGCTCCATGTCGACCGCTCTGGAATTTTTTTAATAGACAATCACATCTGTTTATGTGCTGTAATTACTGTACAGCTGTGTGGCGCACGGTGGAGTGTGCTGGCTGCTGTGGCAGCACTCGGAGCCGCAGGATGAAGACGAGGAAGATAAAATCACAGCACTGCAGCACGCTCCACACACTAGCGCTCCGACACTCCACCTGAGCACACGCTCACTTGGGCCGGAAATGCAAAGTCACAATTATCAGAAAGTAGAAATGATATCTGGCTTAGAAAAATGTGTAGACAATAAAGAGAAATCAGTTACACTCCCTTTAAAATTTTAAAGTAGGGAAAATGTTATAAATCAGGGATATCATGCATCTTGAAGGGTGCTTTTGGTGGTTACTTGGTGTATATGAAATGATGCATGACTGAAAAGAAAAAAAAAAATTATTCTAAACAAAATAGTATGTTTAGGGGTGAACTATATACTACTTTTGATGTGAAATTTTCAACTACTGTCTTGTGATAACACACTCACATTGTCACGCCGTCCGCCGTTCCATGTGTCTTTGTGTTTTGTTTTCATTGTGTCTCCTTGCCCATGTGTCTCATTTGT
>JAUYWG010000056.1:12629044-12643936 GCA_034779775.1 Enteromius afrohamiltoni
TATATATATGTAGTCATCCTGCTACCTTAAAGCCAAAGGTCCTGTTAAGAGAGCCATAACGGGGCGTCCCAGGGTTCTCACAGGTGGTACGAGTTGGCTCTGAGAAAAGAAAGGAAGAAGAAAGACAAAACAAATGAATATCCAGTCACACTCGTCTTCTTGGTATCTTCTTATCTGTCACAACTGTTTCTTTTTCACCGCCATAAGAGTAAAAGATCATTTCAACTCTCATAAATACGCGATACATCTCCGTTCATGATCCCTAACACATCTCTCAAAGCAGCTCTAAGACACGGCTTATAGTGATGGTTATGGGGCCTGTGAGTTTATGTAAGTGCTGCAGCAGTGTCGTAACACTGTTTTTTCTTTTATGGTGGGCTGATGGAGACGCAGCAGGGGGCAGTGTTGCTGCAGCAGTGCATCTGCGACGACACAGCTGTGCTGCTCTGTAATTGGGATGTAGAGCACATTTTTGAGCTGACGCAGAGACCCTTGATTCAATGCAGGCGTGCAAATGACAGGACAACCTGCAAGGCTTACACAACCAACCCCTTTTCCATGCTGTTTTTTAAGCGTGGAGCGTCTAATACTGAGTCAGCACACATAAAAAATATATAACAATATTTTCGTGTTGCTTTGATTTTGAAGGAACAGCCCACTAGGAGGCTAAACAGTATCATCTAATTCACACTCGCATCTTTAAATATTGAAATACAATACAATTTCATGACATTTAAAAATCCATGATTTTGCTTCTATACACTATTTTATTTAGTCATTGAACTAGACTACATACTGTAGGATTTACAGTGAGAACAGCTTGCAGGATTCATTCTATAAGAATATAAATATGTAGTGCCATTTTAGAGCACTTAATTTCCACCCCACAACACCATATAATTGTTTTTCATGGTGTCTTTGAGGGTGTAATATGAGGCCATAATAATACTCCATTGAAAAAGCTGAATGATTACACCTGCTTTGGGGCCATGGCTGACATCTTCTGTTGGCGCAATACACTAAATGCTTAAAAACGCCAATCAGAACTCATCCAAATCTCCCGCTGGCTGTTCGCAGCTCCTCAATAATGGTCTCAGAGTTGGGACCATTTATTCAATTACTTGCTCAATTAAAAACAATTATCGATGTATTTATTGACATTAGGAGAAGGACTCCCTCATGGATATATAAACTGAGGAGTTTAATCACATAAACACTGTACTTAGGGGGACAGAGAGAAAGAGTCTTTGTTAATGAGACATGGAGAAATGGATGAAGATAATAGAGCCATAAGGCCAGTTCTTACACAGAGAACAAGTAAAAGAAATAAGGTATGTACGTTTGCATAAATAAATAGAAATACTGTTAGACCTAATTCCCAGAACTCTATATTTTAAAAGAGAGAAACAACTCTGTGTGAATAATAACTTTGATTCAGTTCACATCAGTCTCTATGGAGTCTCTCGTAATTCAAAAGCACCCTAAAGCAGCTTTATAGAGATCAGTGCCTTAATACCCTCTAGTAAGGGAACCTGGGGTGAAGGTAACAAGGGAAAAATCTGTTGGGGTAGAATGCGAAATAAACCCTGGAAGGAACAAAGACTCAAAACTTAAAGCTTAAGTTACAAACTCATGATTTCACATAGTTAAACTATAGCCAAGTTACCAAAAGTAGTTATCTATCATTTAAAAAATAGTACACTAAAAGTCAGAAACAGAAAACAGTTAACAAAATAGCATTGCCAATTAAAAGAGATCATATGATCATATATATGAATATCAGAAAGTAACATATGCAAAGCAGAAAATGTATGCAAACAGTACAAAGATCTATATAAGCAGTATGCATGCAAAATACACAATAAATGCTGCAATAAAACTAGTTAAGCTGAAAAAAGTGATAAATAATAATAAGCATTTAAATAAAGCTGTAATAAAAAGAGCAGTGAGTTCAAAATATTGAAAACAAGTTAACATTGTTAGTAATGTATAACTTTTTCTTTTAAAGGATTTATTAATCTAGGTTCATGCTTATTTGAATATACTATTGTTCATTGCTAATTTATGCTTTTTCAGAATACATTATTTATACAACTTGTTATACAACAGTGTAGAAATCAACATGATTATCCAGGTGGATGCTGCACACTGGTGGTGGTTGAGGAGAGACCCCCCACATGATTGTAAAGTGCTTTGGGTGTATGGCAATACACAGTAAAGCGCTGTACAAATGCGCCATTTATTCATTCATTCAACCAAGATTAATAAATGCTGTAAAAGTGTTCACTGTGAGCTCACGATTACTAATGCATTAACTAGTGATGATGAATCAAACCTGAATTGAGAAGTGCGACCGATGAGTGATTCGATTGGTGAATTATAGAACTTCAGTGATACCTCAGTGCACCTGTGTTTGTGGAGGTCATGGGAACCGAGTCGAGAAGCAGAGGACAATAACTTCACAACAGCTGCCACCGCCAGCCGTCAAGAAGTGAGCTCATCAAGTTGAAGTTACTCATGCAATTTCGTTTTCTCTGGCCTCCGTTCCACACTTCATACTCGTCTGCCAACTGTTCCCACTTCCCTTGTTCTGCGGTCACTAAAAGGAGTGGCTTTTTTCTTTGCCACCGTAATTGCGTCAATACAACATCAGGCCCGATTGGAGCAGCACTGGCCTGGGCTGCTATGGCTGTGGGAGGCCATCGATTTCTTTGTTGTTGTTGCTAAATACTTTTGAGCTTGTTTGTGCACTGGGCGACAAGTAATACCAAAAGGGCTTGTTGTTGTGGGCTGTAATCATAAGACTACTGGAAAGCATTATTTGAAGCAAAACTTGAAATTCTAACCACCTAGCTTCAAACACAGTCTCACTCCAACTCGTCAAATTTTGAAGCTTGGTCAAGACCCTTTTGCGTCGCTTTTTAAAGCTCAAGGTACCCCTTATTAGTCATTTTTCAGCGTGAAGGGTTCTCCGTTGTTTTAAATAGGAAACCTTTAGCACGTAACCCAACCCCTGCCCCTAAACCTACCATCTGTCAATAAAACACATATATATATATATATATATAGCAGGCAGATACAACTTCAAAAATATTAATATTCCAAGTGTTTTTGAGGCAAAACTAATTTTGAGGATTAGTTTGTGCTATAAATACCTGTGACTGCATTTGCCTGTGTGTGTTTTATATTGTTCAGAGGTCGGTAGGTTTAGGGTAGGGGTGGGGTTTGGTGCTCCAAAGCAAAATAATTATGTAATAAATTTATATATGCATGCAAACCATTATACTTTAAGCCAAACAACTGAAAACAATGGAGGACCTTTCACATAGAAAAGTGACTAAAAAGGGGTACCTTGAGCTTCAAAAAGCGACGCAAAATGTTCTAGACCAAGCGTCAAAATGTGACGAATTGGAGTGAGACTGTGTTGCAGTTTCTGCTGAACTGAACCATGAAACCATAAAGAGATGAATGAAGTGACTGTAATTGCTCCTTGCTTACCAGAGTTGGACGCTGTGGTCAGCTTCAGTAGGCTGATTTTTTGGTTTTAGTATTATGAGGTTTTGATATATATACTTAGAACAATTATTATGATAGCCTGTTTCACTTGGAATTTAACATATGGTTTAAGTATATGATTGATTTACCTATACAGCGAGGCTGGGATCCACTCCAGGTGCCATCAGCCTGGCAAAAGCGTGTAGTACTGCCTACTGGGATGTAGGGAGCCATGCAGCTAAATGACACCTCAGACTGGTAGATGAAACTGCGGCCTTCCCTTGAGCCAAAAGCAGGGATTCCTGGATCTCCACAGAACTTAGCTATTTTCACAGAGATCACAAAGAAAAACATTTAGCCAAATCATTCTCAAATGGTTAGTCATGAATGTTTTTTTAGTCAATGAAAGTTTTGGCATTATAAAAACAGGATAAATGCTTTATGATGTTACCCTTAATATTTGAAAATTCTAAGAAAGATACTGAAATTGTGAATGCAGCATTACAAATAGGTCTCTGGAGGGAAAATCAATCACATGGTTGACGTCAGCAGCTGACTGATCCATCATAAATATGCTGGTCAGACTACTGTGTCTGAGATCTAGCACTACAAACTTGACTTTTCTTGATGAATTATAGATATGCTGTCATGATATAAAATAAAAGTGGAAAAGAAAGAGAAGGGAAAAAATCTGTAAAAAAAAAAGTCAGAAATATGCTTTCTTTTTCAAGCAAAAAATATATATATATATATATTTTTTTTTACATTGCCTGCTTTTGTTTCATGTGAAGGCTAAAACAATGATACCTTTGTGATAACTACGCTTTTTAAACTTTAAATTCTCATACCATGTCTGGAGGTTCTTCATCTCAGACATCATACAGCGTTGTGCTGAAACAGACAGATATCCTACCACGCTAAGCCAACCTTGTCCTGTGTCCTAAATAAATATTACTGCCTGATCCAGCAGATCTAATTGATATCAAGACCTATATGTTCACATTCAGTGATGACCCAATCAATCACTGTCTGATCGTGACTTCCTCGCCAACAGCAAGTAGATAAGTTGCAGACATAAGGCAAGGTATGAACTTTCTACAGCTTTTTTGGGAAATGTCAGTAGCAAACACCCACAGGGATGAAGCAGTCAGTTTGATTAATATTAATAGAGTAGTACAGTACTCACGCAAGCACTGGGGCACCTCACCACTCCATGTACCATTGCCCACACAGGTGAGAATGGCAGGGAAAGAGAGCTCGTATCCTGGGGAGCAGCTGTAACTCACGCTGGTGCCCCACTCAAAGTCACGTCCCTCCAGGAGGCCGTTTGAGATGGGTGGAGGAGCTGCGCAGGTGACGGCTAAATGAAGAAGTTAAACAGAGGAGAGATATGCTCATACTTAGTCTGACAGACATGTCTGATAGAATTAGAATACAACAGTACTTTCTTATTAATGTCTAGTAAAAATATGACCCTGGCTGTTAAAAACCCATTTAAAGTCACTTTTTGGTAGTGTACTGTTTTCTACATAAAATCATCCTTCATAAGGTAAATCATATTTTGTGAGCTCAAGTGTAACCTTGATATCTTTAATACTATCTAAGACCATGTCAAAGACTTAAATCGAATGGTTGAAATCAATCTTTGATGTTTGTAATCTCATAATTAGATTTTGAAACTTCAGTCTGGATTTCACAGAGAGGGTCACACATGTCTAAACACCCTCAAAACAACACAAATGGCACCCTCAAGGCCTTTTTACCTTTTAAACAAATGATCAGTGAAAGGAGGTGCTTAACCTTCAGAAAATGCTGATTGTTAGCCTCAGGAGGGCAAAGTAAATATAAAATGAGCTGCTTAATTTTCTATGTATTTTGTATGCGGTTTGCCAATTTGTTAGCAAAATCTGAGAAATAAATGCAGTTTAAAATTATATTTGAGGTGATTTGTTTCTAGCAATAAACATTAAATAAACATAACTCTCCATATGAAGAAGTTAGTTTTGAATCAAATGTGGTTTGTAGTTAAATTGAAAAAAAAAAAAAAAAAAATTAACAGCCCGGGTAACATGGTTGCACATTTCCAATCTTCCTTTCAGAACGATATTTTTTAAAACATATACATTCATTATGAATAACCTTAAGAGAACTAGCAGTTTAAGCTAGGTAGAGAGATTAATTGCTAACACCAGTGAAGTCACTGAATGCTATATCTGTCTTAGTGACCCCATTTTTTCCAATAACTGCCCACACAACTCTGTGAGGTAAGTCCTCCTTCCCGGTTATCAGTCCTCAGGTACCACATGAGCCCTTAAAATCAATCACACTCTACCAGACAGGAAGCCAATGCCTTGCTCAAACGGGCACTCATGATGACACATGCCCCCACTTATGGTGCAACACCCCAATATGATGCTCACACACACACTATCTTTATACCATGGTAAAGTTCTAGCCAGATGGTTATTACTGCCTGCAAAAACTATGCTTCTTTATGAGCTGATCGTGTTGCCTTTGCTTCACTCATGTTGATAGAACCAATAAACTTCTAACAAAGTCCATTGTTGTATTATTAATCAGAATCAGTGTTGGCATCCTTTAAAGAGGCCTGGACCAGATTGAAGCTCCTAAGCTAATGAATATTTCATGTAAACCATCTAGAACTGCAGGAAAGAGACAGAAGGGACACACACACACACTCAATGTCAGGATGCTCCCCACACCTGAAGCGTTTGACAGTGGTGGGAGTGGTTCTTTTCTGAGTCGACTCACTTTAGCATGCATATTAATGACTCCGTGAGACAGAATATCAGTTCAGACCGAGGATATGAAGTTCAAGGCTCTTCAGATATGTATGCACAACATGTCCTTTAAGAGACAGGAGGAGGCCGCTGCCTTTAGGAATAAATGAGACATCTGTGTCTATCTAAATGAGCTTAGGAAATGGCATTCGATGCCAGGGCAGTGGTGGGGATCACAAATGCATCATTCAAACCTGGATTTCAATTTCATATCACTTTATATATTCCATGCCAGTTCATCTCCTGGCAGTGAGAAGATGACAGGAGTCATTTGTGAAATTAATTACGAGAAATGGAAGGCCTCATAGGTCAAAGCTGATTATAATAATGGGGACAACACAGCCCTTAAGGGGTGTATGCTAAGTCTACAAATGTGTTTGTGCTCCCGTCGTACGACTGTCATTTGTCAAACAACATGATTGGTTGATAAAACATGAATGTTTACCATTCATTGTAGCGCAATCGCACAAGAAAAGATGACCTACAAGGGTGGATAAACATTCCTCCCCTTTTTAGCTCTACATTTCAAACAAGACATCCATCACAATGGGCGAAGACACGAAGCTGGAAGACCTCAACTCACTCTGGGTGAAGCATCTGTGCATCTAACGCTTGGGGCGGTTGGGGCCAGATGTGCAGATATATCAGTGAGCGAATAATCTTAGGCCTTGCCTTGTGAACAATAAAGCTTTTTGACTTTACTAGGCAGTGGGAATGTTAGAGTAATGTGTTAATCTTGGGATGATGAAGCCTGTGGGAGTAATGCGAAATTAAGTACCACTTGCAAAAAAGTTCAATTAATGCATTAATTATCATTTTCCCAAATTAAAAATACTGCAAATGTCAAATTGCTAATATATATTATTATTCATTGCTAATTTGTTTATTTATTCAGTTTAAATAACAAGTGATTCTCAACCAGGAGGCAGGGTCAAGTTAATCAAGTTATGAACTGAAATCATATTTATTTTTACTCTTTTTATTGAAAAACATAAAGAACCTTGTATTTTCTGGAAACACAAAAGGAATGATGGTTAATTCATTGTAATATATCAACAATCCCAGTTTCTGTTATAAGCATGAAATGTTAAACTGTCATAATTACAGCACAGTACCAGAGGAAATGCTTAAGGATATTGTGTTTGTGAGATTAGTCTCAATTTATTTGCGAATAGTGTTTATTTGAGCTAAAAGCCTGGGCCAAACAACAGCAGTATAGAACTTTATTCAATATCTTATGCAACTCATCAGATGACAATCATAGCTTTTTGTGGCAATGTGATTGAAGCTATTGAAGCAAGCCTTGGGGAGCCACGTTCACAAATCATCTTTAACAATTCATTTCATTACCGCTAAATGTTACCACAATTTTATTATACCTGTTACTGTTATAATATTAAAGGATGTTTAAATCAAGTTTTACCTTTACAGAAAGGCACAGGGGCATTCCAGGTACCGTTTCCAGTACAAGTGATGGTGGAGAAACTCTCGGTTTCCATTGTGTAACCAGGCTGGCACACAAAAGTGATGTTTTGTCCAATGGTAAAGTCCTCACCATATCTCAGCCCATTAGCTGGCACTCCTGGCTCTCCGCAGTTGATCACTGAAAATTAAAGATCGCAGCAATGATATTTATAGGCCAAAATGTACTACTGTGTTGAGTGCAATGTGCTAATAGTCTCTATTTGAGCTAAAAGTCTGGGCAATTTAAAATCTGCCAAACAACAGCAGTGTAGATCTTTATTCAATATCTAATGCAACTCATCAGATGGCAATCATAGCTTTTTGTGGCAATGTGATTGAAGCTATCGAAACAAACCTTGGGGAGCCACGTTCACAAATCATCTTTAACAACTCATTTACGCTACAGCAATCTTTAGGACCCCTGGCTTTTTATTTGAAATGATAGATCTTGTTATTATGTAAAGAAATCAATAGTAGCATGCAAGCACGGCTCCCGTCCCACCGGCGTCCCTGAGGTGCAACTTCGAATCAATTCCACAGATCTTTTACAATTATCATTCCTTCCAATGGATAAATAAGAGGAGGTCAGATTGGAATGATGTGAGAAAGAATACGGCGCCGCTGGAATTCAGATGAAACAAATTTGTAGTTTTGCACTCTGCTGTGGCTGACAAAACCTTGTTCGATCAGTGCATTTATTTAATTATTTCCCCGATGCAACATCTTAATTTCCTCTATTGATTTATGGTGGACCATTACTTATTTGTCACCCTTGAGTTGCCATATGTTTTGTGTCTTTTGGAAAAGGAAGGAAAATGATGTTTTGTAAAATCCATCAGAGGCCTTGCACATAAACATGTCAGCTGATGGTGAGAAATGGCTAACGCTAAATGCTAATGCGACTCCTCCCTTGGACACAGCCATGTATCACCACTTTTGCCCCACTCAATAAACACATGTAGCGCTGCATCAATCAGAGATGGTTTGGTGCACCGCCCATATAATTCCAGTCAACAGTATGCAGGGAATACGCCCACGTTTAAGGTTGAACGTTTGAGAGCATTAAGGGATGTGATTATGGATGATAATGCCAACTTACCTAGACACATTACGCAGGCAAAGCTGTTTTATTGTGTTGTGTGACTCTTCATCATTACTCAAACAACTACTACTGTGAGAGTTTTTAATCAACCAGATATGTGAATGTTCCATCATTTAAAAACTGAACTGTAACAGATTCAAATAATAAATGTGTGCGTATGCCAACAGTGAGCAAAAAACAATGCAAATAGTTATGTGGCTACTGGTTAATAGTCCATCAAATAGTCTATTTGGCCTAAGAGACATTGATGTGTTCACATAAAAGATTATTAAAACACACATATTTTTCTTGAAATATCATGTACCTATGAATCATTATTCATGGACCAGATTGTAACCAGTAACCATGGACCAGTCAGTAATTTTTACACATAAAATGGTAAAATGCTACAGTTAAACATTTTAATTGGTAAGTTACTCACCATATACAGTTTAAAAACATAAAATGTTATGGACAGGCCATTTATTAAGAATACATTTATTTGATTGTGTCCATGGCAGAGCCTATCTCTAACAGAGCAAAAGCGTAACTATCCTGACACTTACATCTTCCTTTTTTTGACAAGAGAACATCTTGGAGCTACCTTGGAAAAACCGGATCCTGCAAATACCTAATTCTGACCCAATTCTTCCTTAAAATGCACTGAAAACTTTCGAACCTTCTGTATTAAAAGGAACGCCAGTTACTCTCATGGTGATGCCCGAATTAAACTTTCATAAAGTTGCTCCCCTGAACTCTCAGCAAGAGGACTTCTTCAGTCAAGGTCTGTTACCATGACAATACATTTTTAGTACAGCTTTACACAAATGAATCCCTCAAGCACATCCATCGTATCACCTAATTACAACCTGTAATGAAGAACCACTGAAGCCATTTTGCTTTATTCGAAAACAAACAAGCCTTCATTTCTACAGTACTTTAAGTTCGACAAATCCCCCGCCATATAGCACTTGTTTCACACTTACAGGTGCAGTTGGGTGCAGTGCCAGACCAGGTGCCGTTAGCTTGGCATTGCAGTGTGGTGGAGCCGCTTAGCAGGTAACCATCCATACAGGAATAGATGACCGAATGTGAGAAGGTGGTGCCATCCAGTCGATATACACGTCCGTTACTGGGAGTCCCAGGATTACCACACTGCACCGCTGTAGCATTTTAAAAACAAAAATGTATGAAAAAGTGTCACTCTTGAGTGAAGTAACATGTCACGTTATTTAATCATTTCATTATAGACCACATTAGCTGGGGGTGTCAGTGTTTCTTTTGTCTGCTTTTATTTCGAATCTTAATGTTTCTTCTTGTCTCTCATCTCAATCTATTGTAAATTGTCTATTGTCTTGATATCCATCATATATCCATAGTACCTCTTACACTGTATGTATGTATCATGATGGACGTTCTTGTTGCGTGTCTAGAGAGCATAACACCTTCCGGAGTCCAATTCCTTGTATATGCAAGTATACTTGGCCAATAAAACTGATTCTGAACTTGTTTCAGCTGTTTACACATGTACCTAATTTTCTTATTTTCCCTTGTGTACTATATGGTGACATGTTCCATCATTTTGAGTCATTTTGATATAGAAACACAAACATTTTTATTTAAGTAAGGAAAACGGAAAGTCTTGGATTTGTGTTTACAATTTTATGTTTGTAAGATATATTCATTTAAAATGTTCTAGAAAATAATCTACAAAGAATCCAAACTGAAATCAGAGACTTCAGTATTTTTGACATTATCTGACAGAATCAGGAGATTATGCAAATATACTCTAGCTTGAAGTCAGTAGGATTTCTATTCAGCAAGGATGCCATAAAGTGAAATTGGCATAAAGTGCCATAAAGTGAAATAAAAACTTATGTTTAAAAGATTTCTAATTCAAATAAATGCTGGTCTTTTGAACTTTTTATTTAATGCATAATTCTAGAAAAAAGCATCAGGGTTTCCACCTAGTAAGTAATAATAAAACAATCATTACTGATGAACGAATGCAGAGAAATTCAACTTTGGCATTACATGAATAATCAATTGTTTTAGAAAACAGCTAATTTTAAATTATAACAATATTTAAAAATTGTGCCGTTTTTACTGTATTGATTAAATAAACGCAGCCTTTGTTAAGCAAATCTTACTGACCCCAACTATTTGAACAGTGGTGTATATATGCACCGTCACTTCCATAAATCATGGCTCTTCCTAAAACGACTCACATAGTATATACCCCTAGGGTATTGTCCAGTCTTGTATCTTTGTCAAGTTCTTTAGTCTCAGATGGCACACACAGTCTGTTCACTGATAATCCGATGCATATTGCTCACAAAACTGTCTAAGTAGGTGGTTCTTGGCAAGATTAAGTGGCAGTGTGGACAAGACCATATGCTGTTCAGTCAAAGGTCTGACTACATGTGACTTTTTGCTTTTTTAATTAGCAATACAAATACTTAGTACTTGAACTGTATCACAGTTATTCAGAAGTATTTCTTATCTATAAAAAAGCATATTTAATTTATTAAGCAGCTTCACCCAAACCCTATTTGATATATCTAAAGATTATCTGGGCATCTGAAGGGAAGAAAGTGATGGTCTAAAGAAAGAGAGATCATTAGAGAGACGTCTTTGATGATGTAATGACAATGACATGGGACAGTGGCTATAACAGAATGAGGTATTAGCGTCTGTAAGGCTTAAATGAGTGGGGATGAAGTTTGAAGATATGCTATGACAGGCCTGTAGATCATACCCGGAGCATGGCACCGAGACCGAGGAAATGAAAGGACAAAAAAAGAGAGCTCTTTGTTTCCGCAGAGATGCTGGTTGAGTGAATTAACTGGCTGAAAACCTATTAATCCGCCAAGCCGAAGTGCTTTCTTGGTTGACTGCAATGGAAGAACGCAGGCTTCCTTTCAGGATGGAATCATCTCTCTGTGCAGCTGTTAAAAAGACAGTGCTTGCGGTACACCTCCATGACGGCAAACTCAAGCACTCTCTTTGTCTTGCAATGACAGTCTGACCATTGTGATTCCCATAGGGCTTGTCATTTTGTAGCATGGGGGACGGATTATAGCACAATGCCTTCCCCCTCAATTAGTCACTGCTCCTGTATCCCTGTGCCAATTGCCGTCTCTCAAAAATGATTTCCGCACAATGGCTTAGGTCATGTCAACTATATGTTCTGTGGGAGGTGGGAGCCCTGAGAGAAACACCATTAGTCAGGTCTCGGAGCAGGAAAACAAGATGGTGCATCATGTTTCCGCAGAAAACACTGCCTGCTTGAGTCTGGAAGTGGCTAGTCATCTTTCATTTGTGTTGTAGACTTTACAGCCTCGGGGAAAATGTGGGTTTACTACGTGATGTGGGACTCTGTACTCTGACAACTGTACAACTGTAACGGCAGGTCCAAATAAAACATCAGATAACAATGTGGAAGATGATATATTATTTAGCGGATAGTTGATTTTATTGTTTGTCACTGATAAATGACTTTTGGGACTATTTTATGGTATAATAAAGACAACACTTCATGCTTTCTGGGGGTTGGATGCAAGATCATTATTAAAATGAACAGGATGGTCTTCTGTTCAGAACTTAGTAGTGCTACTAAAGAAATAACAAGGCAATGCTTGTTAAAAGGTTCAAAGTAAGGTCAACTGTTAGACCTACAATAATGAGAAGAGGGGAAAATCACACTTTTGCATTATCTGCTTCTAAACTAACTTTTAGCTGCTGATGAGAAAGTCTTTTGGTATTTATTATCATGCTTAAATCTTTACTATAACCATAATGTGATCTGCTTTTTTCCTGTGCTTTGTGTTCTTTATCTTTAAAAAGTATTTTATGACATTTTTTTTTTCAGAAATAGAAAGGTCCAAAGAACAGCATTTATATGAAATACAAATAAATATACATACATATCCTCACTGTGATTTTTGAAAAAAAACCCATTGTGCATTCTTCTTCTAATGAAAGTGTATAAATAATTATTGTATATTTTTATTTAATATATATAAATATAAAATGCTGATTACAAATTGATTTGACTGGAATACTGAGTGAAATTGATTTGAGTGGCTACTTTTTGAATGGCCATCCATTTCACAAGGATTAAATGAAAAAAGCATGCTCAAAATGTAGGCGAAAGGCAAAAAGATGTTTGGAACCAGATGGTGTAGTTACAGCATCTACCTGCAGGGGTTAACATGGGCATGCTAACATGCCAAATCTAGATCCCTTGATCTGAACAATCAGATTTCCTTGTGGTCAGTCTTAAATGTCAGCTTTGACAGCAAAATCATATTTTTGTGTGCAGTGTGAACAAAGCCGATGACTTGTTAAAACAAACTCCTGAATAGGTAGCTTAGGGCAGAGATGTCCTACTTCTGAATTCACCTAGCCAGGTAAAAGAGAATACGTGCAATGTGAAGTGAGTGTGGGAGTTTGGCAATTTTAGAGATGCTGGATAATGTTAGCTGCTGCAGGCCCTTACGTTTGCAGGAGGGCTGAGTACCGGACCATGTGCCGTTGGGGAAGCACATTCTTTCTGCGGAGCCAAAAAGCTCGTATCCCACCGAGCAGCTGAAGTGCACTTTACTGCGTATCCGAAAGTCACTCTCATCTCTGCTGCCATGGGATGGTGTGCCTGGGTCACCGCATGTCCCTGACGAATCACCTTGAGAAACAGAGAGAGGAATAAAAAAGACAATAGAGATTGAAAAGAGGTGAGGGTCGTTCCAACTATGTCGTAAATTTTTATGTCCCCATTGTACATGTCTTAATATATTGGATAAAACAGTAACTCATCCTTTTATAAATGGACATAAGATTAGTTGGTATTCTTCATATGACTATTAAGTGAACAAATGGGCTGAATTCTAAATCGTTTGACTGCTTTCTTTATGCAGACACTACCCTTTTTTTGAATATAACCTTATAATATGGAAAACACCTGCTAATTTATTATGAAATCTTGTTTGAAATCTATTTGTTACAGATTTTTTTTTTCCCTGTGTCCTCAATTTTACTTTCTCTCCCATTTGTCTTTTATAAGTCTTTTAACAATTGATCAATGACATCATTCTCCTGAAAACAACATTTTTGGTGGGAAAACAACAACACGGTTGATGAATTTTAGGTATTAGTTGGCTTATTTCACTCTAAAACATTCCATCTTGTTTGATACAATTATGATTATTAAAATTAAATGAAGTATTTTTATGCCTGTGTGTTCATCTCTTGTCATTGTGTACATAAACCGTTATAATCAAAGTGTCTTTTATAGAAATACCTTCTCACACAAACACACAAGCATATTCAACGTACAGTAGAAATATGAGTCAGAAAAAAAAGAAACCAAGAATTTGCATCAAGTGTAAAGAAACGTACGGTATTAACCTATTCTACTGCCAAATGAATAAAAAAGGATGACTGGCTTGTGCCTGAACAGCCCCTCTCAGGATGTAATCTTGGAGGAGGACATCTTTTTTCCCCATGCACTCAAGGCTTTGCTACAGCTCTGGAAATTGATATTCCTGATTGATTCCTGCTTCTTCCATATATCTGAGCTCAGGGCCCTGCAGCCTTGCACCTCACCTGAACCTGAGCTCCATTCATCATCTGCACACAAACGCACACAATCGTACAGAGACACACACCTGCACACGCACATTTATGCTCACACAGAGCTTATGAATAATCTCGACACACCAAAAAATATAGAAAGTGATCGGTTGTGATTGTGTCACGTCGCATAGAAGATTCACGTTCAGTGTGCACAGACAAATCGACCTGCTGCTGGAAACCTGGTTAGGACACAGTGTTAGAAACCATGACTTATTGCTCAAACCCTGGACCAGAGAGCTAAAATAGATCAGTGACTGGTTATCCCAGCTGTGCATAAATTTTAACACCAGAACTATAGGTTTTTAATAGTGCTGTCAAATGATTAATTGCGATTAATCGTATCCAAAATAAAAGTTTTTCTTTACATAGTATATTTGTATGTACTGTGTATATTTATTAAGTATATAAAAATACAAA
>JAUYWG010000056.1:12643968-12664114 GCA_034779775.1 Enteromius afrohamiltoni
TAAATACTTTCAAAATATATACTGTATGTGTGTGTGTTCCTGGTGTTTAAAATAAACATAATAAATAAACACAGCATAAAACATATATTATGTAAAGAAAAACTTGTATTTTGGATGCGATTAATCGCGATTAATCATTTGACAGCACCAGTTTTTAACTTACAATTCATGCATTATTGCCCACAATTATACTTTGTTGAAACCTCACACATAACAATAAATAGCAATTCAATTATTCAATTGGTAGCATTTGGGTTCTGGCTTCTTGGCTGAAGTTATTTAAGCTCTAACCTTAAAATAAAGTGACCATTAAATTCTATCAAAATACATGCAATATGTTGGTGAACATGAAATAATGTTTCTTGAGCACTGTATCTGTCATGCTGTCCCCGTCCTGGTGTTTATGTTTGATCATGTCCATGTGCTCCTTTGTTTTTGTTTTCATTTTGTTCTCCATGTGCTGTGCCTCATTTGTAACCCCGCCCCTCTCATAATGTCTGATCCTTTCCCAGCCGTGACTTTCCAGGTGTTTCTTGTCTTGATTAGCCTTTGTATTCATTTCATTCCCTGTTTTTATTCTAGCGTGAGTTGTTAACGTTATGTTGAAGTGTTTTGTCTGCACAGATCTCTGCGTGTTCGTTGTACCCTGGTTTGCCTATTAAATGCTCTATGTTCACTTTGAACTGTCTCCGAGATTCCTTACCCACTGAGAAGCGAGGTTGCGACAGCACCAATCATTACAGTATCAGCATATAAGAATGATTTCTGATCATGTGACACAAAAGACTGAAGTAATGGCTTTTGCTATCACAAAAATAAATAGCCTTGCATACCATCACTGTTTTTGCTGTAAAGCTTCAATAAACGTACACATCATATGTAAATACAAAGTACTTTACAGGAGGCTTACAACTGTTGCTTTAGGACAAAATTCTATTATTAAATTATGTACAGACTTTGTTACAAACTAACTAGTATTCACTTCATTTGAACTTCATGTCTTAAAGACCTTATGAACATTTTGTTGCAACTACAACCCTACCCAGCAGCCTAAAGGTAAAAACTGCCCTCTCATATCAGGCTAGCCAACATCCAAACCCAGTCAGTGTCAACAAAACCAGCCAGCTCCATAAACAACTAATGACTTATTTAAGAACAGGCAGCTGTATGAAAAGAAAAAAAACACATCTCCTGATCTAATACATCAGTGGGACTGGAGAGTTGGGTAGACAGGGCTAGAGGCGGCGGCCCAGGGGACAGATTAAAATGGCTGTTATTAAAGGACTGCAGGCTGCTCCTCTTACTTATTAATACGTCAGAGGGCTGCTCAAACAGGCTCTTCTGTTGAAGGGCCAGTCGTTGACCCTTGCATGACTGGCAGCTTTTTATCCCGCAGACATTGTTGTAGAGTAAATCGCATACACGTTCCATATATCACACAGCGGGGACTCGCGCTCCAGACGGACAAGATGCATGTTGACGTAAACTTGAAGTTAAGTGAGGAGGATGGATTTCCTCTCAGAGAACAAGGTCTGTTTCTTAGGTTGTGATGCCATGAAGAAACAGGCACCCTACCGGTCATGCAAAGTTGAAGTAGTGAACATTTCTTAGAGTACCGTCACGTGCAGAGATGTGTTGTGACAGCGACATGTACTTTTCTTGGGGCGTAATACAGCAGGGCGCCTCATATTGGTAAACTCTTTCCGGGGCAGAGCGAGTTGTAAATTTCCTGGGAGGTCTGTGCATGTTTGTACGTCACCGTGGAACAAGGTGTGTGTTTTTATGTCATGTTCCATCTTTGTCTTTCTTGCTGGTGGCAGAGGACGAGAGGAGCGAGAGCCGAGAGGTGTGGGTGTTTGGACTCCCAAGAGCGTGTTCTGTCAGGGAGAGAGTGCTGACCAAGCATAACACTTCAAGGGCAGACGGAGGGGACTGCTGTATTAGCCGTCCCGCTGGAACTCTTCCACTTATCTGCAATGGCAGCCCTGAGACCACCGCAGACGCGGAGGAGAGGGTATATGTCCATTTGCATGTCACAAATTGATGTACAGCCACCTCTGATCAAAATAAGTCACGGCAAACATGCACTTCACACTCTGAGGCAACACTGCTGACAGGATTACGTCAGATGAAAACTGACGCAATATTAAATGTCAACTTTCAGCAACCACACAGAACTTGAGTGTGAGAGAAGTGGGGCACTAAGCATGGATTATTGATCGGTGGCATCTTACAGGATGTTTTTTTTGTATTTTTTCACTTTAGGTCAGATATGTTTTTGAACAACAGATATGGGTCAGATACTAAAGCTTAGTATTTAAAGGGACCGATCACTCAGTAATGAAATTCTGTTATCTTTTTGTCAATAATCATCCATCTTGTTCTAAAAAACATGACTTACTGATTGAGTTCATAAATTTGAAAACGCTGCTTTTGCGTTATTTGCGAAGACAGCCTATCCCTACATATTTTCTGTAACTATGATGTTATCATCTCATATCTCTCGCCCGTCAGACACCGCTAACAGCAAGTAACATGAACAAACACTGAACGATCGTCTTCTGCAGAAAAGTAGCTCTCCAGGAGCAGTTGCGCTTGGCCACTTAATTGTTGCTTGCAGCTAAATTCTAATTTGCTGTTATCTATCCTAGTTTTAAAGGTGCACTCTGTACCTGTTGCACTAGCTGGAATAACAATCATCTTGAACTGATCCTGACACATAAAGTGGTGTGCGGATGCAGCAAAAGTAGTTTTATCGTTACCTATGCCATTATGAATGCGCACAAATGCTCTACTTGCAGTGAGCAATTATCATTTTATTTTTACGATTGATGAGGTGATATAAAAAAGTTACAAAAAATTCAAACGGTTAAATGTTGTGCAAAATTCAAACAATATTTTCTTTTCTAGACTCACAGTGCAATACTAGCAGCAGAACTAATTGGAAGCAATTTCATTTTTTTGCAATTCAGTTTGGGTTGCTTTAGGGACATAGGAGGGACACACTTCACCTTTAAGAAATGCAGAATCCCTGCGGTCTAAGCTAGCAGCTGCTCTGTCTCAATCAGTGTGCAGTCAGCTCGCTCTATCTGCAGTCAAGCAGTGCCAGAAAGCTCAAGCAGAGCTGGGAAGTTAAGACTTGAGAGAGGCTCACTGCTTGAGGCTGCTCCTTTAGCTGCAGCCCTCACATACTTACAGCTGCTCTAATTGGACCATAGGAAGTTCAGGTGTGAGCAGGGAGAGAACAGAAGATCTTCCCACCAGGTGGACACTAAAACCCTTACTGATGCAGCCCAGTATACGTGCTAATTGGGTACCAGGCTATTTCGGGGGCAAAGAGTAAATGGTTGTTTGTTGATTTTAAGAGGGTCGGATCATGTCATAACTTCGTAAGGATGCACCTCGGAGACTTCTCTCTGGAAGCAGGCAATTATAAGAGGCTGGCAACAAGGTCAAAGGCTTGTAATAGCTTCGGTTTGGATTCTTATTAAAACAAAAGGTTGTAAAACAGCATGGGACATCACTAACTGATCTCAAGAGCTGATTGTGCAACAGATGCACACACAAAAAACAGCTCACTCCTTTCTAGAAGTCTGCTGTCCCCTGTGTGAGCGCATGTTTGTGTGAACAAACGCCTTCAGCACAGCACACAGGAAAAAGGATGAAGTTGCGCTGCTATGATTTTGTGCTATGAAACCCAGAAAACCCTGGAGGCAGATGAACAGTACCAGGAAGGAGAATAAATCTCCTAGGACCAAGAGGAAGAGAGATTTCTCTTTCTGTCTAGCTGTTGTTCTCTCTCTGCCTCCTCCTTTCTGGGTCATGGATCTCTGTAGAGGATTGGAGCATATACAGTGGGATTGGAAAGAGACAATGTCTGTACTCACGCTTTATGGGTCACAGACACTTAATGCAGGTTTAATGGATAAACAGTGACTGCAAAAAAATATGCAAACATTTATGCAAAGACTGTCTGGAAGTTTCCAGCAACGTGTCATTTTTCTAATGACAAAGCGAGCTGAAGTGATTTGTTTTCAATGAGAGTTGATCAGAGGCAACATGCGCTGAAAAAATGGATTTTTCCTGCTTGTGCAATTTGGTTAATTAAAGTGAGCTAATGCAACACAATTCTTATGTTTGTCACAGCTTAATTTCAGTGCGTGCAATCAATTTAAATTGGTAAAATGGAAGTTTACTTAATCCATTTGTGTTTGGATTACATGAGGCATGTTGGACATTACTGTGAACATCATTTTTTCAAATCTGTTCTTTAATTCACTTAGTGCTCTACCAAATTACATCACGGTTATTTCTGTCTTTCCGGTTGTATGCTATACAGAAACAATACAATGGGCAATCTTTAGTACAAATGAAGCATAATGGTATTATAGTAGCATTAAACATTATTTAAGCGATTAAACAGTGTTGTGAACTTTTTCCAAGAGACCAGGAGACCTTTGGATATCTTTGAAGCAGAATTTTCTTTTATTCTGAAAACTCTCTTCATGCACAGCAGCCATCAAAGTAGTCTGACTAAGGCATCATACCTTGTGGTCTGTATACATTTTCAAGGAGAGGGAGTACAGAGAGGTGGAGACAAATGAAACAAAGCATGTAAATACAGACCAGGAACTTGTCTCTGGACAGGAATGTTCCCAGCCTTGATCTTAGTTAGCGTACAAGTGTAATTCAAATGCACAGGTGCTATAGAAAAACAAAAGGCCTTAAAACAAAAGGCACAGCTGAACCTTGAGATTCACGCTTATCTTGGGAAACCTGACAGATATTCTGGAACTAACAAAAGGCTACTGTCTCAGTATGAGCTTCCTGTTCTTAGAATGTAAATGACAAAATACATGACTTTCAATTTAAACTGTTATATGGGAAACGCAGAGTTTGACTTTTTTCAGGATTCTTTGTTGAATCGAAAGACATCCAAGTGCAAAATGACAACAACAGAGATCAAGGGACCAGCAATATCTATTGTTAAACTGTTTAACTGAAGTCATTACAGTCAGCATCTTACTAACCGTAACAAAAGCAGAAGCATCATGGGAATAAGGCGCGACCTTGCTGATTACAAAAGTAGAGCTGCTTATCCTACAAAATGCTCAGTTACAGACAGCATTTCAGTCATCTAACCCACACGCCATTCTTTAAACAACCTCAAATACAATGGACTAATTTATAGCTTGAAAAAAACACTGCTCATCAAGTGTTTATCATGAATTGTGATTCTGATGGCTGGACGGAAAACACAAGGACACTACAATCAACCAAACCAATCAAAGTTCAGTCTAGAGGCTTATGCAAAAAGCAGCACAACATCTAATAATTCAAGAGCTCCAAACTGAGATTCAAGAGCATACAAACATGCAATATTTTATTTTAAGAGTAAGCATGGAGTCCTCCACTACCAAGTCAGTGCACAAAATAAGCAGTTTTCCTGCATGTTTGTATTTAATTCCCTTTAACGTCTCCAAGGACAATGTGACAGTGTGGTAGAATAAGAGTTAGGTGAGGCATTGGACACAGGGGTCCTTAATTCGCAATAATTCTAAGTGACAAAGGCTCAGCTGCCGCCAGCGCACCGAGTTCAGAAATATTTGAAGCGGCCTTGCAGAGCGTTTTGTGCATGGATGGCGTTTGGCTTATGTAAAATCTCTCTAAGCTATATTTGGTACTCGTGCAGTACGTGTGGGTGTAGGAACCCACATGTGGAGCCCTTTGAGGTTCCCCTCTGGATTTTCTCCAGTTAGCACAAGCCTTTCCATTTCATTTACAGAGTGAACAATGAAACGGTTGGGTATTGCATTGTGTTTATTATGAAATGTGCTTTAATTAAATGTTATTAAAGGTGCGGTCTGGTTTCCGCAGCTCGTCTTGATTCAGAGAGTCCCCTGTACCTGTTGTAAAGACTCCACAACATAAACAGACATGGACTCCTGCAGTTGCATCTGTGTATTTCTTCATGCCCAAAGCAATCTGCATGTAATCTTAATAAAAAGCAGAGAAAATGCATAAAAAAACCAGCACAGCAAACCCACTGATTAATTATACACCTCATAGATGTTGGATGCAGGCTTAAGGCGGCGCCCCACCAGCCGATTTCTCAGCCTCTAACTTCATTTACATAGTCATCGGACAGTCAGAGGGAGTCCTGGCCGTGTCTCTCAGCGGGAGAGTGTTAACAGCCCCAGCGACTCAAACCTCTGCTGAGTTAATGGTTCTGCCACTGGGGCGGATTCTCATGGCCTTGCTGGGCGTCCAATGACTTTCTTCTCACGCAGAAGAACTGGCAAGCTTTATCTGAAGATATTTTACAGCTTGGAAGTCATCCAAACTTATATTCCACCAATTGTTAACTGCGATTGTGCGATCAAGCTATTTTCTGAGGTTCTGCTACACTTAAATGACTAATAAAATGAGTAATTAAAGCAGAGGCAGAACAGACTGTGTTTATAGAAAGTAAATCTATTTCTAACTCAAGCTGTGCATAAACATATTCCCTCAATAGCAAGCCCTAAAGGAATAAATACACCAATGCATTCAGAGAGAAAAGATACTAAACAAATTGCATGCTAATTTAGTCTATTACAAGTCTGTTTGTGCGGTATTCCTGTTTAGCAAGCTACACATGATGGGAAATTGGAATAGGGTTTATCCTTAAGAATAGATTTGTGGAACTAGAAAGAAATGCCATAGACTTTAGTGTGTGACACCTGTTCAATTTAAAACCAGTCATTATGACAGGATGTGGCCAAATATCAGCACTCAGACCTTAATCCCTAAATAGACTTGAGGTTTATTGACACCAAAGATGATAACTATAACTAAAGTGTTAATAATTCTTCTGATTTACATTATACCTATAACGATAACGGCACCTAGGAGCGCTATAATTGGAATCGGTTAATGCACACATTAACAGAAATTTGATGTGGTTGCCAATATAGTTCATAATAATAATTTTCTTTATAGCTATTCTTCAATAGTTGTTCTATATTTTAACCATATTTTTGCTTCAAGTATGAAAATTATTTTAAACTTGTTTTTTTCCCTGTATGAATCAGTATTTTTTAGATTATTAGAAGTTTTAGATTAAACTTGCATATCAATATATAAAATACAGAAAAGTAGCTGAAAAATCCCCACCACTAAAACATAGACTGATATCGTGGAACACAGAAAAAAGCTGTGTTACAAACACTAACAACACCTCGAGTTGGACTGTATATCAAGACTTTTGGAAGAGCCCTCAGCCAATCAAATTGGCAGTGGGCTAAAACAGAACTAGAAAAGACTGTCGTAAAATATCAAGTAAATTACATTCCAAACACAACACTGAAAACTATGTTTCAGATTTGTTTTGCTCTGCCAGAAAAAATATTTACAAAAGAAGCCAAAGTAGGAAGTGTTGTGAACACAGGCAATAGACTGATCCAACTGTTTTTCGAAATATCAACAATTTTGGAGTCAAATTAGTTGACTGCAAATAACTGTTATTACTTTTGCAACCAACAAAGGAAAAGAAAGGCAAGATTACTTTGTGGAGGCAGCAACGTTTATGGACACATGCTATTTATATACTTAACCTAAGGGCAAATTCAGCTTAAGCTAGATAGATTTGCCTGATGATGTCATTGCTATAGGTAAACACCCTAGTTAGGGTTAAGGTTCACAAACACAGAACCTGATGGCTTCTGCATCTTTGTGATGTCAACAACACTGTAGGAGTTTGATGGAACACAGCAAATCATCTCTGTATGATTACAATACAATTAAAGGGATAGTTCACCCCAAATATGAATTCTGTTATTAATTAAATACAAATTAAGATATTTTTGATGCATTCCAATATATACACAGATAAGTTGTTTACGTTCAGATTTGTGAAGGTCTTACAGGCTTGAAACAACATGAGGGAGAATTTTCACATTTGGGTAAACTATCCCTTTAATGAAGCTAACACTAACCAAAATCTCTTATAAGGCAGCATGTTATGGTTCTTAGCATCTTTAATTGTGCAGATAGCATTGATGGATGTACGTGTTCATCCTACCTGAGCAAAAGGGCATGGGTGCGCTCCAATGGCCATTGAGCTGGCAGGTTCGCGAGGACTCGCCCTTCAGTTGCCGGCCACCCGTGCAGCTGTAGCGCACCGTGGCGCCAAAGGTGAATTTGTCCCCGCTCAGCACTCCATTGGGAGGAGATCCAGGATGTCCGCAGTCCACCACTATCCAATACCCATGCAGACACACAAGAGTGTGAAAACGGTTAGTGGATCAGCAAAAACATATGATTATATGAAAACATAATAAACTTGAAACAAAGCTGCTCGTTACTTTTAATTATACAATCTTTCCGGTTGCTCTCAATGATTACGGTGCTAATTCAGCTTCCTGCAGGAGCACTGAGATCAGCAGTTTCTGAAAGTTTGCTTTCAGAACTTTTTCTGTAGCTCAGACCTCACTGCTTGTGCACACTATTACTAAAATTTGTCATTAATTATTAATGTTATTTAAAAATATTATCAGTGAATTTAATACTCTGTAAAAAAATAATGTACGTAATTTAATTTATTTATTATTTATTTCATTTTTAAAATATAATTATTTAATTAAATATACAAATTATTTAATTATTTAAAATAATTCATTTTAATTTAATTAAAATAGTATTAAATGTGCAAGGAAATGTCATTGAGCTAACATCATAAAAATGTATATATTTATATGTAATGTCATCTGAATGGATACAGCCTAACACAACATAAAAAAGTCTCAAGAAAAAAATCTCATTCACTATTAGCTATAATTGTATTTGTATTTCAACAGATAAGGTGTTCACAAACAGGTGTGAGCACAAATAAATATAATCAAAGCATTGAGTAAAGTGTGCCAATCTCATAACCACTTGAGAAAGAATAAACACCTTTTATATACAGTAGACCTGGACAGCAAGCAAACGTCAGCATTTTTATGTAGAACATATCCTTGATTTTTTGTAGGGTCACTTTGGTATTCAAAAAGCCCGGCAACTGGTGTTAGAATCAAACATGTAAAACTACAGGGAAGATTATTCAGACACACAAAGCAGAAGTGGCGACTGGGCGAAAGGGCATCTCTGACAGCAGGGAGTCTTGTCAGGGCAAAATGTAAGCTCAGGCCCCGTCGACTTCGCAGCTGCTGTAGAACGTGGCTTACTGAGCTGCACACAGGCTGAGGATGTGCTGTGTTTCAACTTTCACATAATAAAACAGTGATCAGATTAAAAAAACCTGACATTTCTAATTAATCTGCCATGGAAATCTGTGTTCCACCTGTCCCTCAATTACAAGCACTGATCTTAAACAGCGGGAAGAGGGTCGTGCAACTAATTCCCCTCAATTACAGGAATGAATAGGTAATTAGCAGCACAATGCCACTGCCAAATTATCATTGAAAGATGCCAGGAACATACCGATACACTCGGGCAGTGGTTTGTCCCACTGACCCGTGGGCTGGCAGGTGAGGACGGGAGAGCCAAACAGGTAATAGCCGGGGTTGCAGTCGTAGAATACCACCGTGCCAAAGGTGAAGTTTCCATGCTCGATCTTACTCTGCCTGATAGAGTTGGCTGGAATCCCAGGATCAGAGCAATTGACAACTGAATAAAGAGAAGAAAGGAAGAGGACAGAAACAGAGACATGTGTTATTTGGCAGAAGCACTAAGCAAGTGACTTCGGTGGAAACAAGTAGGTCAGATGCTCTATGCCTGCAATGCATGCAGAATGAGAATTTGCCATTTTTAGTATGTGTCACAGACGTCCAAAAATAATGTTAGAACGCAATAAAATGATCTTAAATTTTAAAAAGTCTAAATATTTTATAAACATTTTTAAATGCAATAATGAAATATACAGTATATCTTGTAGAAATATAAGGATTTACAGAACACAAAGGAAGATATTTTGAAGAAAGTTTGTGACCAGTATTTTTAAACTACTTTCTTTAAAATATCTTCCTTTGTGTTCGGAAGCGCAAAGAAATTCATACAGATTTGGAACTACTTGAGGGTGAGTAAATGATGACAGAATTTTCATTTTTGTGTGAACTATTTTTTTTTTAGAAATAAATACATTTTGTATTAATTTCACTCGAACTGTGTTAGTATCATGTATCATACACCATGCCATAATAAGTGAGTGCACACATGCAGAATGAATTATCCCAGAACATGCAATCTACTTTCCTCACCAGAGTGACATTATTGTTAGTGTACTTTAAGCCACCAAACCCCACAAATGGCAGCCATTTAGCAACATCGCAACAGCCGCTACCCCCTTCCTTACCCACAGAGTGCACTGCGGTGCTTTAATTTTGTCAGGCGGTGGATCAGGCAAAGCTCCGTGTGAATAAAAGACTTAACTTTTCTCCCCACCTTTACATGTTGGTGGTGGCTGGCTCCACTGTCGGTTGGCCTGACACTGGGCCCTAGAAGGGCCCTCCATCACGTATCCCATGTTGCAGGAGAAGCTCACCACATCATTAAGGTTGAAGCCATTGCCTACGGTACGCCCATAGATGGGGCTCCCTGGATGCCCGCAGCTGATGGCTGGAGATGACAAGAGTGAGATGTTTTAATATGGCATAAGAACCATGTTAAATACTAAATGGAGTGTAGCACTGTGGGATGAGCTCTTTCTGGTTTTCTCCCAACAGTTATGTATTAAGCAACGGAAACATTTTTAGACCGTGATGAAATTATGGAAGAAAATAGATGTGCCCTCTATATTGATTGGTCACTGCGGGAAATTAGTTCATTTTCCCTCTGTAATTTCTAATCATTTATTTGGTAGGTTGCCAACTCAAAAGCAACAAATCAGATTCTGGTTCTCCTTGATAAAAAGGAAATTCAAAACCAGCACTACAGTCTAAACTTCAATGAATAAAAAGAGGTTTTATAAGGCAGGTCATTTTAAGTATGACAAAATCTCATGTATGCATCTGGATCTCTCCCGCGAAACACATTATGACCATATTAACAAAATGTAGGGCCTCAAAGATATATATGGCCGAGGGCCAGTAAGTGTTTTGGGGGATTTAGTGAAAATTTTACATGTAATGATCAATGTTTATCCCTTTTTAATGCCTTAAAAATGTAGGAATGTGTCAAAATAAAGTTTTTGCGTCTTGTGCCATAATTTTGCAGCAAATGTTTTTTAAAAAAAAAATTTTTATGGACTTAAAAGATGGACTAAAATGATAAAAATTCAACAAAAACAATAAAAACAACAACAACAGTGACATACTATGTAATAAACTATATAATAAATTTAAATAAATAATAAAAAGATATTAACATTTTTATTTAAAAGTCTTTAATCAGCAAGACATTTAAGAAATAAATTGATTCAGCAATGATGCATTAAATTGATAAAAGTGACAGTAAAGACTTACATAGTTACAAAAAAAAATACTGCTCTTTTAACCCTGAAAAAAATCAAACATCAACATGTGTTTGATTTCTGAAGAACAATGTAACACTGAAGTAATTTCATAAACATTAAACATTTTACAGACCCCAAACTTTAGAATGGTTGAGTATGTATAGCATAAAAACCCACAAGACAATTTGGTTGGAAGTGTGTCATCTAATAGCTCTGTAACAGTCTATGTGTGAAGGGAACATTAGTCAAACGAATGAAATCCCGCTGTTCTAATAGCAATGGGCAACATGGTACCATTTGTGCTCAACTGCAGGCATTTGCTGGCTGAATGAAGCGGTACATGCTGTAAACAGAAGATTCACACTCAATGCCTTCGGGTGAGAGCTGTCACTCTGATGTTCAGTTCAGACATTTAAATCCTATCGTTTATCAGAGTACATACACACAGCAATGTAAATCAATCTACCAGCAGCATACTGCCTTTTAATTACATGCCAAGTTGAGTATACTTCATTTATATGGGGAAAGTGTCCTAAACTGTCAATCAGTATCAGATACGGAGCTGATGTTAGTAGTGCAAGTTGTTGTTATCTAATGTGTATTGTGACTGCACTTGTAAGCCGAAAATGACAGGCCAATCCTCACGTGTCTCACCGAAGGTCTCCACAATGTGCGCTGATTAACTCCAGAGTCTAATTCATATACTGTGCTCCAGAAGGGCTCTTATTAAATTAAAGTGAAATTTCTTTCGCTGATATGACACATTTGGAGGTATATTTGCTTTTGTAATAGCTCTTCCAGGCTACAGTATATTTCGGTCCTCGCTATGTGTCTTTTCTACACTCATAAAAAGCCACAGTTAATTTGCATAATCACAGTTGTAATTTGTTTCTCTTTGCACGGAGGCAATTTCCCTTTCATTTAAAGACTCTCCGTAGCCCAAATTTCCAACCAAATCACTGTATACTAAAATAGCTGAAAATGTACCCACACTTTTCCCTCCTTTTTTGTACATTACAAGCTACGATTTTAGCTTGTAGCGCAAAGCTTGTGAAATGTAGATAGAGAAAACCCTTTATGCTTAAAGACCCCCTGAAATCGCTTGATGGGCATGGTTTATCGTGGTTTTCTTTCCTGTGTTTACATATTTCCTACGAAAATAGAAAGTGAGGGCCTCTAAATATGCTTTTTATTTACATCACAGCCGAGAACTATGATATACTACTTGTAAATAGCTAATAGCTAATCATAGGCAGGACAAAATTGTAGATATGTTCGAGTGCCAGATCAATTATAAATATGTTTTATAAGAAATCTTTTTTTTTGCTATCAATATATTTCACAAAATACATCTTTAGCATATATATACAGTGTATATATATATATATATAGTATATAAATCTAAAAACACACATACAGTGCGCTTAAAATGCATTTTGTTAAAGATTTTGTGATAAATTAGGAGTACACCAGACCCTCAAACAAAAAGAGCTGCCAAAAAAAATCCAATATTTATTCAATTCCTTGGGTTTTTAAAATCGAGTAAATGATTAATACATCAAGTATGTCAGCTGCTATTGGTTAGATCCATTGAGAACTCAAAAACTCCGGTGCAACTTGTCCGGCTTTCTTCCCTTTTGCTTTCTTCCGCTTCAGAAAGTGAGAGATGATTTGCAGACGCAAAACAGCTCTGTGATTGTTTCAGATGCTGTGTTCAAGTAATGTATTGGAGAGGCAACAATCACCATGATCAAAAGAGACATCGCAATACCCCAGTTTTCATTGTAATTGACTGCTATTCTCTGAAAGATCATGCAGGAGATGCCACATGAATGAACACTGAATCAAATCAAATGACACTCAGACATTACCAAATTTGAGAAGCAGTTCTCATTTTTACTGAGGATCAAGCGAGATAAACTATTTGCTGAAAAGTATATAATGGTGCAGTATATAAGATGTAGGATCTGCCCTGACCGACTCGTCATCACTCATGTCCCTTAAAGTGACAGTTCATCCAAAAATACAAATGACAGAATTTGCATTTATCTCTTTAATAAGCTGGAAGATGATGTGGATAAATCCTGCAGCCTCCAATACTGCACATACTTCACTCCTTTCCCCGCAGCTCCTTTTTATCAGCTAATTTTGTCTAAACGTTCTTCAAACAAATAAACACCCCTATTGAAGTGAGGCAGACTTGCTGCAGTGCGTGTCTGATAAATGTAGGCTGTGAGCATGGACCCAGTGTGTCACTGTGCAGTGGGAGATGACAGTGATGGCACATTTTTAAAAATATAAATAGCTTCCTAAATACAGAGGGCTCTTAAGGTGGATCCTTTAAATGCCAGTGCCATTTAAGAAAAGAAACAGAGCTCTGAGGAGTGTCTGTGTCATGATGTCATGTTCCCTTATGCTTGTTTGCAATAGAGTTACTCTCTGTGTCCCAGATATAGTAGTAGTTAAAAACTGCAATAACAGGATGGGCTAAAATTAGGGCTGTCGATTGATTCAAGGCTGAATCAAATACATGTTAGCATTAATTACACCCTCTTTGAGGATAATAGTGTGATGGAATTGAATATATTATTATATACTATTTCAATATTATTAAACTTAAAGGCCAAATACACATTTTTTCATTAATTTTACTAGTTTATTGTTTTATACTGGCATCTGTATCTACTGTAAAATAAATACTGTGGGTATGGAAATTATTCAGACCCCCTTAAATGTTTCACTCTTTGTTATATTGCAGCAATTTGCTAAAATCAATCCAGTAAAATTTTCCCCCTTATTAATGTACACACAAGACCCCATATTAAAAGAACAACACAGAATTGTTGACATTTTTGCAGCTATATTAAAAAAGAAAAACTGTAATATCACATGGTCCTAAGTATTCAGACCCAGTGCTCAGTGTTACAGCCATGAGTCTTTTTGGGAAAGACCTTCAGGTGTTTTTTAAGAAACTCCATGGAGGCTTTCATGTATCTTGCACTGAGGAGAGGCTTCTGTCAGGCCACTCTGCCATAAACCCCTGACTGGTGGAGGGCTGCAGTGATGGTTGACTTTCTACAACTTTCTCCCATCTCCCGACTGCATCTCTGGAGCTCAGCCACAGTGATCTTTGGGTTTTTCTTTACCTCTCTCATACCTTTCTTATCAAAGCTCTTTTCCACCGATAGCTCAGTTTGGCCGGATGGACATCTCTAGGAAGGGTTCTGGTCGTCCCAAAGATCTTCCATTTAAGGATTATGAAGACCACTGTGCTCTTAGGAACCTTAGCCAGATCTGTGCATTGCCACAATTCTGTTTCTGATCTCTTCAGGCAGTTCTTTTTGACCTCATGATCCTCATTTGCTCTGACATGCATTGTGAGCTGTAAGGTCTTATATAGACAGGTGTGTGGCTTCCTAATCAAGTCCAATGAGTATAATCAAACACAGCTGGACTCAAATGAGGGTGCAGAACCATCTCAAGGATGATCAGAAGAAATGGACAGCACCTGAGTTAAATATATGAGTGTCACAGCAAAAGGGTCTGAATACCATGTGATATTTCAGTTTTTCTTTTTTAATAAATCTGCAAAAATGTCAACAATTCTGTGTTTTTCTGTCAATATGGGGTGCTGTGTGTACATTAATGAGGGAAAAAATGAACAAATGATTTTGGCAAACGGCTGCAATATAACAAAGAGGGAAAAATTGAAGGGGACCTGAATACTTTCAGTACCCACTGACTATTTCTTAACACAGTGTTTGGGTGCTTTAGGCCCTCTGTCTCATTTAATCTATTCATGGATTCAGTAATTTTCCACAGCTTGTCTGAGAGAAAAAAGCATGCGTCCCAAACTCACGGACGCAGATGGGCAGCTGTCCGGACCAGTTGTGGTCTTGTTGGCAGATGCGCACAGAGGAGCCGATGAGGCGGAAGCCGGAGACGCACTGGTACACTACCGTGTCTCTGTAGCCAAAGTTCTCCCCGATTACCTGACCGTTGACGATCTGCTCGGGTAAACCACAGTGGCCGGCTAAAAGGAGAGGAAAAAGAATAGAGAGTGATTAAAGTGAGAGGTCTGAGCAGCAGCTACATTACACAGTAAAATATTAACTTCCAATGCTTTTAGAGAGACAGACTGCTTCATGTAATTACGTGTTTAGTGGAGTGCATGTAAAATTTAAAAAAGTGCGACCTACAGTAGAGCAGAAGAAAGAAACATGACTGAGGTCAAATGCACTTTAAGCACTGAGACACTGCAGTGTGCGTGTGTACTGTCATTCAAGACTGGGCTCTTGGAGATGAATAATGTTACTGTTATTAAACCTTCGATCCTTATTTTTAAGAATCCTAAAAAAATGTATCTTAGTTCTCACAAAACGTCTTACACACACAAACACACACACATGTTGGGTTTACATGTTTTATGGGGACATTCCATAGGCATAATGGTGTTTCTACAGTACAGACTGTATGTGGCATTGACCCTACACCTAAGCCTACCCCTTACAGGAAACTGTGTGCATTTTTAGATTTTCAAAAAGAAATGTCCCCACAAGGTTAAAAATGACTGGTATTCCTATCTTTGTGGGGACAACACACACACACACACACTCACACACATCAATTGTGACTTTTAAAAATAAAGAAAAACATCAAGTTATCTGTTTTTGCAAATAAACTCTTCATATAGTGCACACAATCACACTTGAATTTTGGGTAGGCATTGATTATGGAATGTGGTACAGAATTAATAAACACAAAACTTCTGAATGGTTGCTAAAAACTAGGATGATGACAATTCTGTCACACTTAACAAGGTTTAGAAATCAAGTTGGATCGCTGCCAGGCAAACATGCCTGAAACAGCAGATGCGAACAGCAGCAGTGAATGTACACCACATTACCCAAGCAGCGCGTCTCTGTTCCACTCCACAGACCAGAAGATAGACACTCTCTCACAGTAGATCCCACCAGCATATACCCGTTGTCACATGTAAATATGGCCGTGGCCCCAAATGAGGTCTGACTTCCAATTTTCTTGCCACTAGGAGGCGTGGCCAGATCCCCACATGAGATGACTGCGGGAGGAAGAGAGAGGGTAAGACAAACAAGGACAATCTGGAAAGTTTAAACATTTGACTAACAGAGCTAAACAGCTGCTGGATTGAAGCTGAATTGCACACTTACTTTGGCAGTGGGGCCTTTCGTTCTTCCAGCTCCACACACCATTGGCCATGCACTGGATGTGGGCGGGGCCTAAGCGGTAATAGCCAGGATCGCAGGTGAAGATGATTTTGGTCCTGTACTCATAATGCGAACCGTTAACGATCCGCCATCTTCCGTGTTCCAGAGAGAAAGATCCGATACTTGGGCAAACCACAACTGTGCAGCAAAAACACCAAAAATCAATATTCAGAATCCAGTGGCCACTTATTAGTACTGTGCCAATATTTTTAAATGGTTCTTTTTCAAAATGTATGCTAGTATTTTCATAGCTAGCTACCTTCTAATGCAGCGTGATAACTAAACTGTTTTGATGGATTTGGAATAGTAGCAACTCCATGTGTCATAAAGCATCATTCACAGTTTCATATTCACAGTTTTCACAGTTCATATCACTAAGCTAACTCTGTGATACACACACCAAATACAGGGTAAAAATAACTTTTTTTTCATCTTACGTAAATATATTTACTATTTGAATTTTAGATTTTTTTTTAAATAGAAGGCGAATAGAAATCTTAACCTGCATCCCAATGTGCATACTATCCACTCTATACGCCCTAAATAGTAATGAAAATTACTCTTATCACATAGAATTTAGGATGGCTAGAAAGCACACTGGGACAGGCTTAGATTTTAAAGCCTTCAGAAATGGGCTTTCTATTGAGGTTGATGCCTTAAAATGCAGCCTAAATAGGCAGCTCCCGTGTTTTTAAAAAAGAGGTAACATTTTGGCAGATATAATTGGCTCATGAATAAACAACGATTAAAACTGAAGCAAAGACATCTCTCAAAGTCTCTTTAATGCAAGTCGATTCACTCAGCGGCCATCTTGTTACGCCCCAGGCAGTTATTTTCTATTTATCCAATAGGGATACAAGCACAGCTCCTGCCTGCTTAAATGGAAAACACTGAAATTTCCAAAGCTGTTTGTCTAAATTATGTTTTAATAACGCATCCAAATCAGCAATAAAATCTGACAACAGTACCATAAAATTGCTTCTTTTGCTTTGATTTTTCAGGCTGGACCAATGAATTCACAACCTAGAGTAAACATCATCTATTAGAAAGGGATTATTTCTGTATACAAGTCTATCTTTTTCCTCTAATACTGTCTCTTGATCTTTTTATCTGCTGTAAAAATTCATGCTGAAGGGCTTTTGCATGTCTATGAGCGAGTGGGCCTGTACCTGAGCAGCGAGGAACTTTGTTGTGGTTGCTCCAGGTGCCGTCAGGCTGGCACACAGCACTGGTCAATTCTTTGGAGGACAGCCGGTAGCCATCGTTGCAGAAGTAGGTCACACGTGTACCCACTGAGTAGTCCATGGCAAGCACTCCTCCATTCACAGGAGCCTTGGGCACCCCACAGGAGACAGCTTATGGGTGTGAAAATGAGATAGACATATGAAATGCTAAGTAATAAGTTGAAAATATAATTATGTCAAGATAATTAAAGAACCTCTCATCATTGCTTATTACCCCATTAGAATATTTCACCATCAGAGCATTAAAAAATTGGTTATTCGATTGGCTGGTTTTACAAGATGTAATGTAATTTGTCCTTCTTTTCAAGTGCTTATGAACATGTAGTGGTTTTTATTTAAGGTCAATACTATGTTTATGAGAAAAAAAAAGTAATTATAGATATTTTGGCCAAAAGGATGTGGTTTATCAGAACTCCATCCATGACTGTGCTCATTTAATGTTAGGGATGCATGATTTATTTGTACCATATCACTTACCAGCCTAGAAAGAAGAGATGTATCTTTATAAACTTTATATTTAACACTGTGAAATGTAATTTTGTAGCAAATCTCAAATGAATCTCCATCTTCAGTGCTGTACATAGTATTCAGTAGTGTTTTTTTATGTATAATACAATATGTAATATCATCTATAACAAGAAAATAATTATAGGCTTATTGGTGTTGGCTTGAATTTTAACATCAGCACATTCATATTTAGTAAGAATTATAATAAGAATAAGAAAGGCACAGGATCATACCCATACTAAAGATGCCCACAAAATTGAAAGCACAGAATGTTTTATAATGTCACTGTGTGGTTTTACATACAAATTAGTATTAAGAAGTCAGGTCCCTTCATTAACTGTTGTGCAGTCACTCAAGTTTGAACTTTTTTTGAAAGCTAAATACTGTACTAAAAGTATTAAGTCCAGGAGGGCAAAAGAAAAATCACTATGATTTCAGACGATCAAAGTCAAGGTTGACCTTTATGTAATAGCAGATCTTTTTCATAAACAATAAAACAGCACTCAAGGAGTTCAACTATTCCATTATAACTATGCTTGTCATCAGTGTGGCAAACAAGCCAATGGAAGATTCCATCTCGGTAATAGTTCCCCTCTCTTAAGCGTGCCGCACTGGAACATATTATTTATCAACGCACAGTACTTTAAGATGACGCTAAGTATAAATCATTGCTGTGCAAAAGCTCTCTAGATTTATTGAGCGACAAAACCACTGGTAAATTTGAGAAACACAGCTACAGCACTAACCATCTGACTGTCAGTGCTCAGCCATTAAAAGCTAAACAATAACCTCCCAGCAATTAAAGAACACATATCAAGTATAAAGCCATTTCCCACCAAGAGTGGCCTTCGACAATGATGGGAGATGAACTCTTGTTGCTTTGCTGTAGAAAAATCAAATAAAAAGTGCCCAGATCGCTTTTGGAAGTTTACATAGTCATTTATGTGTCACTTGATGTTAGTGGCACCCAAGCCTGTGGCCCTTAGAGGGAGTAGGGGTCCATTCTGTCACATTAGTGCAGGAGCAGAGGCCCTGCATGAATGCGCCGCCTCAGAAACTATTTAGTCAGGCTCATCTACTCTACTGTGAAGCTGCGTCTGGGAGGATGGGTGGAGCAGGATAAACGACACAGATGGATAAAGAGAGCTCTGAAGATTAGTCATTAATGTGACAAATGAAACAGATCATGAATAAACAGTATCAGTGAAAGGAGCGGTGACAGTAATTACTGCGTCTCCATCGCTGACCGTAAAAGCTTGTTAGAGATGCGTCAGGAAAATTACTGATCATATCGGCAAGCACTGAATTACTACCTGCTGACTACAAAAAAGGTTTGTTGGGTGTTTTTGTCAACAAAATACTGGTGTGAAAAGAATACATCTGCACGTTCATACTTGATTGACAGCATTTGTGTTATACTGTAATGTTGATTGCCATAAAAATCTATGTAACTTACAATGAAAGCAAATATAGCCAATCTGCAATGTTAAAATACTAATACTAATAGTAATAATTTCCAAAAGGTAAATAACATGGATAAAATAGCCTTTTAATGAAATTTTAATTAACAGGCTTACATTTTTGATTTAGATATTTTACCTGAATTTTAAAATATTTGAAAATACAGAACCTGAAGACATTAGTTTTTAACCTACAACATACATGGGTTAGCAGTCCACTCAGCCTAAAATAGACCAGTCAAAATCCCCATTTGCTGG
>JAUYWG010000056.1:12669472-12691702 GCA_034779775.1 Enteromius afrohamiltoni
TATATGAGTAAATATTCCACTAAAGTGTTCATGTGTCAAATGGTATCCATCAAAAGGCCCAATTTAAACTGAACTCAACTAAATCAGACAAAATAAAACTCAACTCAAGCCAAAACTTGACTAAGCTAGACTAAATTATCCTAACCAAACTTGAATCCTAGACAAGACTGAACATAACTAAAATCAGCTCAGAGAAACTAAAGAAGTCTACACTCGACTCTATAAACTTGACTAAAGTTGTAGAGCAATAAACCTGGCTGAGTTTCCTCAGTTTGATAGTTAATAAAAGTTAATAAAACAGCAAATCATATTCCTGCTCCCATTTTTTCTCAGAAGCTGTAGATGGTGGCCATCGTCTGTCATCTTGGGCAAAAAAAGAAGCCACAATTTTTCATCAAGTCAGCCTGAAATGTTACATACTCTGCACAACACTTCATGAGCTCTCCTGCTCCATGGCTCACTTTGTTTATCCCGCTCCGAAACTGCTTTAATGTGCATGACAAATGATTGAACTACCGTTTCCAGGCACTTTCCTGAATCTAAGCACAGGACAAATTCTAACAAAGTGAGTGCTCTCTCGTGGGGATGCAGGGAGAAGGATGGAGCCATGAAAGATTAATGGCAGCAGCTGTTTGAGCCACTAAACTCCAAGAGCCGCATCACTCATCAACAGCGAATGTGAAGGAAGGAGCAGTGACAGGGAATGACTGAGCTCTTCATGGGCTATCAGCAATACCGCCTCTGATCACATTTTACCCTCCATTACATGTATGATGCTCATCTGAGTGATTTGAGCTTATAGTCTAGCCATCCCAATATCCTGCCATTTACTTGTGGACGGAGGTTGGACGTTTCCAAGGCAACACGCTCTAACATGCTGAAACCTTTAACCCCAGTTCTGCCCTGCTTCCGCTGTCTAAAAGAGGATGCATTAGGCACGTAATCCTGGTAAATGGAAGCCGGTGGGTCTGTGTCATTCAAGGGGCTTTGTTCTTGAAGAGCGTGCCCACCTTGGCAGGATGGAGGGTGTCCGTCCATCTGTAGCCGTTCTCCCAGCCTGCATGTCAAAATCTCGCTCCCCACCAGGGTGAATCCTGGGTGACAGCGGTAGCGAATAATATCACCTAAGACGCAAAGAGAGAAAGAGAGTCTGATTAAGTGTCTGTTTAATTAGGTGGGACAGTGAACCTCCTTGGTTTTAATGGAGATAGATGTCACAGATATGGGCGTGATGTATATATTTTAATGTTAAACTTGAAGAGGTTGATAATTGAGCTGTAAAACAGCAGCGTTTGCAGCGCTGTCTAATAAATTGCTTGTATTGGCTTTGCATGACAAGCCCGCCTATCTAAAAATAATCACGCGTAAGCACCTGGAAAACATCAAATGTATGACGCATTGAAGCGTTCCTATGCGGAGAGGCATTCCTATGCACTGCCAGTGTCTAGGCAACAGGGCAAAGTGAATCTCGTTTACAGTATTGGCCTCATTTCTATAGCACCAGAAAAGCCAGGTTTCATCATTCATGCCAACATGCCTGTGGGTGAAACGTTTGTGTTACAAACGGGTTTTGTTTAGGGTACTATTTTAGTAGTCACTTTGGCAGATGACAGCTGGCTGGAATGAGTTGAGACTCCTGTAACAGGTGGAGTGCAAATGTATGACATTTTTTGCAAGGAACATAAACTGCATACAAAACCCCAATCTGCCTGATCTGACTTGAAATACTTTCACCCAAAAAGGAACATTCTGTCATGATCGATGTGCCCTCATGTTGTTTTCCGAAGATTTGATTTTATTTGGAACACAAAAGATGATATTTTCCGAGGAACTGCTTTTTTTGTCTGCACAAACAAAGGCAATGGGGTCCAAAACAAAACTGTACCATACTCACTTTCTTCGTATGGACATAAAAAGATGGCTTGTGTTCGGCTGAAGAAAGAAAGTCACACATGTTTGGAACCACATGAGCTCACAAAAACCATGACAGAGTTCGGGGGAACAATTCTCAACGAGAATCATAACAGGTAGCTATCTCCAGGTATAAGAGTCAAGCAAACAGACAGAGATCTGTTATTAAAGTGCGACGGTATTATATTCTTCAGGAGGCAAAACAGAAGAGGAGAATGCTGAGAAAAAACCCACTCCTGGATCCCAAACCAACCTGAACAGAATCAGAACCACTTTTATTAACAATAGCAATAACATGGATATATACCTATCTCCAACTCATTATCCTCCATCAGGATATCTGCGTTTGCCACTTCTGGTGGAGGCTGGCAGACTCGTAACTGGTAGGCTGCAAAAGAAGAGAACAAAAGATGTAAAGACTGTAAAGAAAGGTATATATATAAAAGCAAGAAATATTTATGTTTAGCATTTATACCTTATTAATCAATTTATTCATTTGTACAAAAGTTCCCTAAAGATCTCTTTGCCCAACACAATGCCCTCAAAACATTTTTATGTTATGGTAAAATATTTCCCCAAGCAGATTTTCGATTTTATGCTTAGCAGATGCTAGGTTTGAAAGAGACACTACACTGAAATTTCACCAAAAGGAAAAGTTTTGTTGGTCTTTTGAGCAGATCAGTATTGATGTAAATAATATAAAATGTCAAACATTATTTTCTCATTGAAGTCTTTTGCCTCCTCAAAAAAACCCGCCCTGGCGCAGTGTGACGTTCGGCACAGTTGCGTTGGCATCTAGTCAGTACTAATGACAGAGGAACATGCCGTGACAAATAACGATGTGATTAAGTAGGGTGACACTGAGGCGCATGGAAGGGTGACTATCACTGCTCTACGGGGCACTCTGTGACGTTAGCACAGAGCCTTATCAATCGCTTACATCTGACAGCGGATACACGCGCTAGCAAGCTAGCGTGTCACGGTCGTTGAAAACGCCAAGAACAAAACGACCCGCATAATGAGTGAATCACTTAAGAAGAGAAAGAATTAACCGATCATTTATCCGACCACGGATTGCATGAGTAATGCATTTGTTGTGTGTGTATAACTGTACTGCGACCCTTTCCATGTGCAATGTATAGATAGCCACTAGTGTTGCTGATAATTACCGAGTGGCTTTGCACAGCGTAATTGGCGAGTTAATTATTCTGGTGTTAATGAATACGGTGAACGTAACAGGATCTCGAAGCAGTCGAGCAGATTCGAAATTTGACATGAAGTCGTAATTGTAGAGACTTCACACTGATTAAGATGGATATCAGAAACCTTTGAGCTCTTTGCTTTGAGGACATCATGAACTGAGATGAGATGGAAGACTTTAGCTTTGTCTTCTCTTGCCAAGCTGAGGTTTCAGAAGGCTGAGTTGGAAACACACTAATTAACTATTGAAGCCCACTTAGCATGTGGCTCCTTCTCAGTTTGCTTCCTGACGGGTTCCCTGTTGTGTTTTGGGGTAAGTGGCCAAAATGGAACGGCAACAAAAGGGGCAGCCTGGAGAGATGGGGGTGGACGCTCTGATCAGCAGCCATGTGGCTATAGACACTATACTTCCCTACAAGAGGCTTTTCAAGTGGGTGTGTGAAAAAGGAGGGAAAAAAATTACAACAACAGAGGGTTGTGATTTAAACCCCCCCACACACTGAATTTATTCAATTACAACCCTTCTTTGTTGTTGTCTGGAGTTTTTCTTTGATGAATCACGGACCGGGGGAGGCGGAAAAGGATAGTTTGTGAGTGTGCTTACTTCTGAAAGCCATTACAATCAGACTTCGGAATTAAGTCGTTAAAACGGGCTACTTGGTGCTTCTCTAACTCAGAGATGCCTCTTTGATGTCCTTGGTGTCTGGACGGAATATTGAGTAAAGCCCCGCTAATAAACCTGAGTGAATTTGGAGGGCATGATCTCTGCATTTGAGAGCCCATTCCGAGCTCATAATCATATTCCATAGATTCCTGTCTAAGCTGCTTTGGCTAGATTGGCTTTAAAACACTAGAGGATGCGACATCAGAGAGCAGATTGGCAGACCCGACAGAGCCCTAATATGATTAGATAACATACTAAATACTAGATGAATATTTTAGTTTAATGGATGGTAATTTTTACTAATTCATATCAAAGCAGTTGGTGGAAATAAAGTTGTCTTTCAGGCTCGGTGTCCCATTTACTCAGAATCAAACGGAATCAAAGCTAAACTCATTATGATGGAACAGGGTATTCCCAGGGCAAAGCTGAGTAAATATAGACGATCCTTACTTTTTGTTATGCATGCACATCACAGACTAAAATATCTGCAGATGGAAAATTAGTCATCTGCAATTCAATCCACGAAAGACGGTTGAAGAAACTCAACTCATTGAGTGATAAAACAATATGGTCCGGAGCATAAAAAGTTTTTTACTTCACATCTAAAAACACACAGCATTAAAGATGCATAGGAATAATGGAACCACAATCCTGCGATCATTTATTCACCTGCTTGTCTTACTTAACCTGAAAGTTTATTTGGTGGAAGAAAAAAGGTTGAGTTGCTGCTCTTTGCCATAAAGTGAAAGGTGACCAGTGATTATAAATGTAAGCTTTAAACTATTCCCCACCTAAAGCGGGTTTCAGGACAGGATGGAAGAGAGCAGTGTGAATATTCCTCAAAATCTTTCCTTTTGTGTTCCACAGCAAAAGAAAGTTATATATTTTTAACATGAGCTTGAGCAAATGAAATCATTTGCATTTTTACGACTATCCATTTAATAAAGAATTTAGAGGAACTAAATGGAAAACATACAGAGTTATTCAGCGAATATTATAGATAACCTTGAGACTGTTGGCGTGACTCACGGTCTAAAAATACTTTCAATGCATCTCAGGATCATTAAGCCCTGAGTGACAGCTGACATGGGCCAAGGATCAATATGAAAGCATGTAATAAACTATAAATACTAGTCAGCAGCCTGACTCAAGTCAATATGATCAGTGCCTGTGTAAGCCACTTTAAATGTCTGGTGGGGATTGAAATGACACAATGATGACATATTTATTGAATCAAATCAATTTTTACCAATTCGAATTCCTGTTGCAGATGACCTCAAGAACTGTTTAGCACCAAGGTTAAAGTTAAACAAGCCTAAGATGATTCATACAGAAGTGCACACATACACATGAGGGATAAGTCTGAAAGTATAACTTGCGCTCAATTAAAATTTCTTTGATAAAATCATTCAGTCTCACAGAAACAAATGCTATAGAGCTTTTGGGTCAACTTTTTAATTGCAATTTGTGTATTAAAGCAGTCAGTGTGAGGCTCTGATTTCATAAATTGGTAAATGCAAGTGGCATCTCACCATGGTAACTAAGCACAAAGAAGCCACTTCCACTAAAGTCGCTGTGGAATTTGATGAGGATCTGATTGGACGTGCTGTAGACAGACTCCAGGGCTGTGTTACCACTGAACTGACCGATCTGGGGCGAACTCAGGTCAGGACCATCCCTGCAAAAAACAGAAATGAAGCGAGATTTACAAAGCTGCATCCAGAATGACTGATCTCACGACTCAGGACTAAGTCAACTTATGTAATGGGTTTGGTGTTCTAAAAAAAGTTGTTTTAGTGCAAAACCCACATGCAGTATATAATAAATGGACCCTGAGTGCTAAAATGAAGTCATTGTCACTCTTTTCAGTACAAGCACACCTCTTTTATAGGAAAATTAAGCTCATTATACATTCCGCCTTGTTTACAAAATTGCTCACCTGGCACAGTTATTGTGGGTGGTTAAGAGAATTTGTTAAAGGTTTTTGTGTTGATCATGGCAGCATGCAGTAATTCGTTTAAAGATGAACAAAAGGTGGAAAAAGGTTTTACAAGTGGGCATAACATCAAATATACTTTCTGCATTTAAATCAGGGTCACAAATAAATAAACTCATAAAGCAAGTGCAAATTCCTTTTTTTTTGTGGTCTGCAACACCAACTGCACATAGAGTAAATAAATTAAACATTTTAAGACTCATCTTCACTGCACTTTATCACTTTATGAACCTTAAGTCACTGAAACGTGACTTTAACCTAGTGGCCCAGCAAAAATAATGACTCTGCAATTACACTGAGAGTAAATAAATGACGTGCTTCATAGTTTAAGACCGATTTCTGCTGCAGTACATCGCTGAACACTGCTTTTATGAGCCATATTGTCTGAAATGGGACTTTAAGTGGAGACAGCAATATTTCCCCTATTATTGACTGCAAGGAAAAGCGAGACACGCATCTTCGAAACAGGCAGTCATTTCTCTGCGTCTTGTAGTTTATTAAGCTATATTCCTGCCATACACGCTTCTGTCTTTACATTAGGCAAGCCTAGCAGAAATGCATAAAGTCTTCGTTCTGTACATGAACGATAGAGCTGGACTAATGAACCAGAAGACACTATTTTATCTAGGTCACCTATGATGCATGAGATGGTCACTAGTAGCAGCACACTGAGGAACCGACTGAGCACCCAGAGAGAGAAACACAGAAGCTAGTTTGCAAGTTTGTTCTCGAATTTTAGTAGAGCAACGCTGTCAAGCAGGTTTTGGGACAGACTGTAGCACTGCGACATGCAACATAAATGCAATCTCAACTGCAGATTGTACAGAGCTAAAAAGTAAGAAAAATGCAATAATAATGTAACCTCTATCTGTGGTAAAAATGCATTATTTAACACAACGGTGAGTGTAGGGTATGCAGAATCCATTAATAAATAAAAGTACCCTCTGGAATTTTTCTTTAACAAGAGGGACCTATGATATGAAAAGTGAACAGCTGACATTAATTACTGGATTTATCCTGGCTTTCTTTCAATGCATTATTCCAACTCCCACGCAACTGGGTGTCACAACGATGTGAAAGACAATTAGTCAAAAGTCTCTGCTCTTCCGAACAACCAATTGGCCTTAACTGACTCTGTAAGGACACAAACTCTGGCTAAAGCCTGCTGTTATCTGTGACTCCGTCTCTCAAAATCACATATCTAATAAAACATATGCCAATAATTTCTAAAGTTGCATGCTTAAATTCAGAAGCCTGGAAGTTGTACTTTGCAAACTTTTACCTAAAAGGAACTTTAAGTGTAAAATCTGTATTGTTGTTTAATTATTCCTCATGTAAGCCTGCCAAACCTCAAGAGATATTTCTTCTTGCTTGAAGACACGCTCCCTTTGGATTCTAAAACACCAAAGCAAATGGGCTTAATTTCCATGAGGAGGCCAAAACCAGTAGCTACAGAAAACAAATAAAATGAAGTATACCCAATTAGCAAAAACTCTTTCCTGAAAGGTTAAAGAGACAAAGCTCAGAAGGGAAATTATGCACAACTACTATAAAAAAGCCGCAGAAAGTCATTTATGCCCACAAACCAAGCAAATGCAAACTTTTGGACATGATAGTTAAGGTAAACTGAAGGTGAAGTTTACATTTCTCTTAATAAGAAGAAATAAAATTAAAAAATCGACATGAATCTGAAATGTTAAATCCGTATCTAAACATTGATTTCAATATTTCGCTAATGTGCAGTTTGGTAGCACCTCTAGTATCATTCAATACCAGACAAAGTCAAACAAAACAAGTGTGCAGCTTCCATTTTAGTAACAAGATACCACATTAGGGAACCCAGAAGCGAAACGGAATTTAATCCTGAAAATTGTCTCCTGGCTTGGGAAACTGTGTAAAGGCAATTTATATAACTACTTTTCAAATGGAGAAATACTGTGATGCCTAACCAAGCAAATGAGGTGGCAGCTAGTCCTAAAAGTGTTTTGGGGAGATTTAAAGGATGATTTCCTTCCACAGACACGAGCAAGTGTGCTTTGAGGCTTTTCAGAGGACCGCAGGCTGTTTTACACACAAGAGTGAGCGTCTTACGTTGAAGGACGTTTGGAGTGTGGTCACAAATGGCTCTCAGTTTTGGTGGCTCATTCATCTGCATGTGCAGTCCCATCTCTCTTACTTCTTCAGTGCTATTATTATTTATCATACACTGATGAATATTAAGTGATTGCTAATAAGGACATCATGAGATATTTAAAAGATTTCCTATGAGAGTTTACCACACATTGATGTAGTCGTAGATGGGTTCTGTGCTGAGGACGGTAAAGTTGATGTAGATGCCGTTTCCAGGGGGCACACGGACACTCCACACACAGTCCTGGAAGTTAGGGTATTCAGCGGGGTGACCCGGTGAGAAGATGGTGCCGTTTATGGAGGTGATGTTTCCACCGCACAGAGCTTTTGGGAAGACAAAATACATTACATTTTGTGTACACAATTTCTGCACTTTCTGTTAACATGAACAAAAGATTACACACAACCGCATAGTAGTCCAGGAAAAGCTATATTTGTTGTATGTGGCTAGTCCCATATCACTCTGGGTCGCATGTTTAGATTACATGACCTGCTACATATATACACAACCTTTTTTGGTAACCACCTGAATAAATTAATATAACCAGGTGAAAAATGCTATGAACATGGCACTTTATAAAAGCACCAGCAAAAGAAACATTATTATAACAACATGATTTTGAAAGGTTTTTCTGTCGAAATAAAATAAAGTAACACAATGAATGTGCCAATATTTTTTATGTACATCTAATTTGGTTAAGGTTTCCATACTTTCATGTTAGGGTAACAAAAACAACATTAGTGTTGTTTAACTAATTTCCACGGTCTCTGTTGACTAAATATTCCTGTAAATCCACTTGGAAACAATGGCTTTATTTCAAATATAAAAATTCTTTGTTCAACTTCGAAGATAGAACAAATCAAATCCGGTCGCAACCAATAGATGTCAGTATATGGTCCAAGGATGCTTCATATTGACAAACATTAAGCATTAAGTTTTATCTCCTAAAGTTCATCTCAAAGCCGTGATCACTCTGCTATGACATCACCTCACTGCGCTCTGGGAAATAATGTGGATCAGTGAGCCATTGAGAATTTGTTCTCACCATACAGATGCGTGGCGCTGTTTAACATCAGGCATTATCTAGTAATATTGTTGAGATAAGGCAATAAATCTCACTAGTGAGCTTGTGTATAATCTCATCAGCTGTAAGCAACTGATGACACTTTCATAATAACTTACAGTGAGCAGTTACATGCATGAAACCCTGAGGTCATTCAATTTCAATTGCGAATAAATGTGGTGCATAAAGAATTTATATTTAAAAAAAAAAAAAACCTTCACAGCGTGGTATGGGGTTGTTCCAGTTCCTGCTGATTCCATGGAGGCACGTTAAAGAGGTCTCGCCGATGAGAGAGTATCCGGGTAAGCACTCAAAAGACACCGTCATGCCCACGCTAAAATCACTTCCAATTACGATACCATTCCTGAAAGGTCGGGGGTCAGGACAGCTCTGCAGTTGATAGGCTGGAGAAAAAAAAAACAATTGAGGAGGATGAATGCAAATAACTTAATAAAGAGACACCTAAAGAATCGTGGGAAATGTTCAAAGTCTTACCTTGGTATGTAATGTGAAATCCAGGTTTGTTCTGGGAATAGTCGCTGTGAAAGAAGAAGCTGGATTCATGGGTGGTGCTGAAGAGCATCTCAGGAACCTGTGGCCCACTGAACCTGTCAATCACTGTACCAGTCTCACTAGGCCCGCTTCGGATCTCCAGGTAGTCGTGGATTGCCTCCGTGGAGAAGTTCAGGAACTGCACGTGGATTCCTTAAGCAAAATGTTGTCCACAGTAAGTGACACTGCAGGATTTTGTGACTCAAGGCCTTTTATCAGAGTATCCCTACACAGTTTAATGACATGCACGTACCGAAACCAATGGGAAGGGTGATCGTCCATGTGCAATCCAGACCGCTTGGGTAGTTGCCAGGAAAACCAGGGCTCAGAATTACTCCACTAACCTCTGTCATGGATCCACCACACTGAGCTGTGAATATACAGATAAAGTCAAAAGTCTTGCACTTTATGCACTCCTTCTCTATTGCATCACTGAATTCACGTTCGCGCTTCCTTAATAATCATATAAAGCAAATTTGGCATGCTGTCCGGGGTCGAGCCGGGGGAACGTTAGACTCCGAGCCCTAGTGGTTTGAACCCTAGCGAGGGCCAGAGCTCGGCGTCCGGCTCGTTCCCCGTCTGCCCCCCCCAGGAAGGCGCGAGCAGGATAAGTGGAGGAGAAGGGGAGGGGGAGGGATGCATAAAAGACTAGATGTGGAAGTGAAGGAAAAGGGTTTATTTATACTAAGAATGGGCCGGATAACGAGGGGTTTGATTAGGTAATGCGGGCCGGCTGAGATTAATCATCCAGCGCTTTCTCCAGAAATTTTGTTATTTGCAAAACATTCACTTAATACAGAACAAAAAAGTCACAAGTCAAAATTTTTCCTTCATAAGGAACGAAAAAAGTACTTTTTGACAAATATGTCACACTGATGTACATTTAAATAATCTTTTACTTTGAATATTTAGTAGCATTTTTAAAGTTCAATTTGTTAACATTAATTAGATTAAGCCATCACTGTAAATATGTTTAACTATGATATCATACACATTCATTGTGATGAATTCTACTGTAACTGTCCATATATGTAAGAGAAAATTACTGAGAGTACTGATTTTTGAAAAAAAAAAAGCCACTAAAGCTTTTTTAACTCTGAGAAGGATGGCCTCAGAATGCGAAATGACTGTTTTGCATCAAAACCAGTGAAAAAGCTGCAGTTTGCAAGATAAATCCCTTTTACAAGTCCCTTGTGTTCAGTACTTAAGTTTCACTTACACTTAGATTAAACTGTTGCTTAAGAAGAGGCAAAATATAGGAGCCAAAAACACTTAAACATAAATAAACATCTCGGAATGAAAGAAATTCTGATCTGCAGTCTATTTGCCTGGCACATAAACAAAAGCTATTGTCTCGTTTAAAGGCATGCAGAGCATGATCAAAAACACCACTTCTGGTGTTTAAAGTCGTGATTCCAACAGTTTTATGTAAATCACAGTTAATAGTTATGGATGGGAGGCCTAGTTTTGGCACAGGAGAGGCTGGACAATGTTTGCTGCATATATCAGCAGTAGAAACTTCCTTCCAACTTCTTTTAAAAAGGAGGCAAAGGGAGTTGGGCAGGTCAAGAGACTCAAACATGAGCCAAAGCAATATAAAAGATAAACAAGGTGCCCTTGATCAGTGATGAACCGATCTGAGGAAAAAAAAAAAAACTTGGTCTTGTAGGAAAGCCTGTTGGCCACACAGGATATGCTATAAACGGGGACAGGCTGATGCAGAGAAAGAGAGAGAGGTGTCTGGCACATCAGCTCGGCAGTCAAAGAGAATCTCCATCTTGCTTTTCAAAAGGAGCAGATGGAGGAGAGTCCGTCCCCCGCAAACACTGACCAAACTGATCAGTTCTGCTGGATTTAAAGACACGCGAAATTTATCAGCTGTACTAAGTGATACTCTGGCCACTCTGCTTCAGTACAGTTGGTCAATGGCATCAGTTATAGGGCAGTTCTATCTTGAGATTTATTTGTATTTTATCTTCCTTAAAATAACAGAACCAAAAAATTTGAATATTATTAAGTGTTAACTAATAATAATAATTAACTTACAATTAACTAAATGCTTTACTGGTCATGTTTGTGTTAAAAAAACGGTTTTGGCAGTGACAAAAAACAGTACTTATGTAAACTTAAGCTTAGAGGTGTCTTTGCCCTCTGAGTTGAGCAGAAAGGTGCTTTAAAAAAGTCATAGTTGTGTGTGATTGCATGCAGAATGTGTACGAGCAGCTGGGTGGTAAATTATTGAGCTGGGTATTTCAGGATTTTCAGCTTGGCTGAGGCCAAAACAGTTTAAAAATGAAGGCAAACACTGAAACATAAAGGCTCTAGTTGGCTTTCACTTTAAAGACGGCCCCATAAATAAGCACTGGATAATCCATCACAATATTCTATAGTGTGATCGAAAACTCCGCGCTCTGCATTTTAGGAACAGAAATAAAACCTGCTGGGAGAGGAGAAGAATTTGGGAGGAGATGATGAATCAAACTTCAGCCTAAACTCACATAACCCATCGTAGAGCCTCTTATTGGATTGCTGATGAAAGGGAATCTGAAACTGAGAAACACAATCTTCCACAATCCATTTCATAGGACCTTACCAAGGCAAAGAGGTACCGGATAATTCCACCTCCTCACTGGTCCAGGCATGCATGTGATATGAGCATTTCCCTAGACGAAAACAAAACAGATCATTATTTTCAAATCACAAATATTGTGCTTCCAGGAATATATGACAAAACAGCTTGCGAAGAAGTGATCAATGCATGAAATAAGACTGTATACTTCAAACAACACATTGGATTCACCTGTAAAGAATATCCTTGCTCACACTGGAACATGACAACATCTCCCACCATGTATCGATCTCCAACTTTAATCCCATAGGTTGGAGTCTGAGGCTCTGGACATGTATCTAGGCCAATAGCTGTAAACACACAGTTCAAACTGCTGAAATCATCTGATATATATATATATATATATATAAAAAAACTCCACAGAATAATGCTGACGGCTATACTGTGTGCAAATGATTTCATGTTGCTGAAATCCTAAAAAGATGTGCTGGTATCTGAAAACATGTGGTTAGAAGGACTGTTTTTGGCTAATTATTTTATGGATGTAAATGTGGACATCTGGCTCTGTTTTGTGTGGAACAGGTGTCCCTCTTTGGCTCAGCACCTGCAGCCATACAGATCATTTTGCCAAATTCTGATATGAAAATATGTCCATTGGCTGGGACCACCTCTTTTTCATTGCCATTCTCCCCTTTGATTACTATCTGTAGTGTTGGTCTATTCTTCCATCCGTCTCTACCTATTGTGCCTGTCTATCTATGTATATCTGTATATCCATCCATCCACAAGTCTGTCTTTCTATTGTGCCTGTTTATCTGCCAGTAGTCAAGTTACTGTATACCTTCATTTGTTTATCCATCCATCCATGCACAAGTCTGTTTCAAAATGTTTTCTATTGTCTATCAAACGTTACCGTCTATCTGCCAGTTGTCCATCAATCCATCCATTTGTCCATTCATCTGCCCATCCATCCATCTATCCGTCTTTCTATTGTGTCTATCTATTGTGCTTGTCTACCTGCCATTTTTCTCCCTATTGTTTTATTTATCCATTTCATCTATGTATTCATCCATCCATCCATCCATGTCTTTCTATTGCGCCTGTCTATCTGCCATTTCTCCAGCCACCTGTCCAAATATCCATTTGTCTATCCTTCCATCCATCTATCTGTGAGTCTGTCTTTCTATTGTGTCTGTTGTGCTTGTCTATCTGCCATTTGTCCTCCTATCGATCCATTTTTCCGTCCGTCAATCCATCCATCCATCCATCCATCCATCCATCCATCTGCGAGTCTGTCTTTCTATTGTGTTTATATATTGTGCTTGTGTATCTGCAGTTTGCCCTCCATCAATCCATTTGTCTATCTATCTATGAGCCTATTTCTATTGTGTCTATCTATTGTACCTGTTTATCTGCCACTTGTCTATCTATCCATCCATCCATCTGCGAGTCAGTCATTGTTTTGTGTCTATCTACTGTGCCTGTCTACAATTTGTCCATCCACCCGTCCATTTGTTAATTTGTCCATCCATCTATCCATTCATCCAATACACATTGTGTGCACAGAAAATTGAGAAGCAAAAGACTTTCCCAAGAGGTCAAGGTCTAGGGTCGGGTGGTACATGCAGGCTTTATTCAACACAGCGTTTCCTGCTGGACTCTGTCATCTGAAAAGAATCAATACAGTAATGTTGTTACACCCTGCTGTTCTGTCATACCTGTGTATTCCAGATGGAAGCCTGCTGCTGACACACTGATGTCAGACACAAAGTTCAGGTAGAGGTTGTTAGATGTGCTATTCAGGAGTTGAGGAATGGTGGTTCCTGATAAAGAAGAAACTGTGTTACGCATGCAACGGACTGCAGAAGATTATGAAAAGCTGCAATTCTTTACTTTTGCAGTAAAAATCACATTAGCCTGGGTTGAAATAAGAAACAGATAAAGAGGATTATTAAGCAAAGACCTTTAGAGCATACATACCAAAATGTGCCCTAAGACCACATCAGACTTTTATTAATAGGAACAACTTAAATGTCCATGCTGTGATTAAAAGTTTTGGTACACCTGTTAACTTTTGTCTTGTGACACTGCACCCTCACTGTTTTAAATACTTCCTGCTGTACAGTTGAACTCTGAGGTCAACTTCTGAGCTGCTGGAACCATCTCAATTATTGCTCCCGCAGCGCAGCCATATAAACCTTGACTGTCCCTGAAAGCAAGATAAAATCACAGTTCGCAACAGGACACTATAAAGCAGTGTTTTCTCTCCTCTAGGAACAGCCCAGAAGCGCTGTTCCAAACACTGTACACTGTCTCTTGATGACAGGAAGACCATTGAGCCATCAGGGCTCAGCAATGACAAGCTGTTAGCATCAGTACACTTTCTCTGGCAGCACTGTTTACAAACAAATAAAGTGCTGAGTGGTGAGGTGCAGTGCCCATTAGATGTGCTGCCAGACATAGCAATTAATTAGCTAGCCAAAAACAGCATGAAGTTTTCTGACTCCAAAAATTAACGACGATTGACTTTCTTCAAGGCGTGACTCAGTTAATGATATCAAGTTCTGGCGAGGAATCTCACATGTTTTCTTTTTAATACATTTCTTAGAGCAAAGATCATTTTGTTTCAGTAGAGGCATTTCATTAAACCTAATGTAATATTCCTGTAATGTTAATTAAGACCTGAATTACACAAGCTTAACAATGGTTTTCTGAAACACTAATTGGTCAATAATGGCAATGAGATATTGAGATATTTTTGAATAATGACGTTCACCAGAAGAGCGCCGTGCAACCAACCTCATTCCTTTTGATTACAAAATTACCCCTATCCACAACACTAGTCCAGTCTATTCTTATTCCATATTTTCAATCCTAAAATCTTGAGTTTATGCATTATTAAATATAAGGTTCAATTAAAACACTTAAAATTAAACATTTACACAAAATATGAAATGTAATTTATTTGTTTACCTGCATGTCCCAACATGATCCTAACATGTCCTAACTGACTTTAGAGATAATACATAAAAACCTCATATTGCAACAGCTGAAAAAAAGAAAAGACCCTGCTAAGAGGGTCCTCTGAAGTGAAAGAAAATATACAATCTGTCAAGACCGGAGAAAGTATGTATGTTTGGGAAGTTGAATTCTCACCTGAATAGCTGCCTAGTCTGGGTGCATTGTTGTCTGCGCCATCATAGAAATCCAGAGAATCCCAGTTATGTTCCGTGGCAAAACTCACAACTTGGATCTAATTTATAAATAGAACAAGCAAATGAGTAAAAATGTGCAAAACAAAAGAATATAGCTACAGGAACAATCTAAAATAAAATCTGATTTTCAAGTAATCATAATTCATCATGGTTTCTACAAAAACTGTGGAGCAGCACAGCTGATGTCAATATAGTAATAGTGAATTTAACTGTAAATTAAATTGCAATAATATTTTACAATATTACTGTTACTATCACTGACCCCAAATTCTGATACAAGTATAAGTGTGCATTCTAAACTATTAATAAAATCATTGCTACAATTGCTAGCAAAACATATAGCGTAATAAGAACTTCAAATGGCTTTGATTTATTTGTGAAGCATATATATACACTGAAGAATATTAATAGCAAAAGGATCCACACTAAGAATATTATTTTAATACAGCATTAAAAATTTAAACTGGGTGATTGTTAAAAGAAGTAAAGGCACACTGCACCTCTCTGATTACGATGTATAATTTTTGTTTGTTTTTGTATTTGAATGAGCTGCAACATGTAGTTTGAGCCCAGTGTAAACACAGTGTGAGAGTTCAATAAACACTACTAATGCTCCATCAACAAAATTACTACAATCAGAAAAAAAGGCAAGGTGAAGAAACCGACTGGCACTGAAGTTTGTAGAACTGTACTCCCCATCATTTCTAAATTAAACATTGCCTTATGCATAATTAATAAGACATTAAGAATTCCCTTTATTGTAGTTTAAACTTTTCCATCACTGATGCTTCTTGTCTGAAACATTTAATTTGAGGAACTTCAAACAAGCTCCTCCACTCACTTGGATTCCAGCTCCCTCAGGAACAGACACCTTCCACACACAGTTGAGGTTGTTATCGTAGGGTTCCGGGTAACCTGGGGACAAAATGGTCCCCTTACGCATCGTCAGTATCCCTCCGCAAGGCACTGCGAAGACAAATCAAAAGATAGGAAAGTGTGTTACAATAAGCATTAACTTTCAATTAAATGGAAGGAATTCATCAGCCTAGATACAAAAGAGAAGCAACTTCTGATAAATAATCAAAGCCAAATTTGCGGTATGATTACTCTGTGAATACGCCTTGATGGCTTTCCCCCTTTAAAAATATACTTCTTGTTTTTTTACTGATACTGAGTAGGTGTTGCTACACTCCTGTAATCAGCTTCCAACTAGGTTTTCATTAAGTTAAACTAAAAATAATAGTTTTAATGAGATGAAAAATGTCACTGTATTAGCACAATGAACTCTTGCAATGGAAAAGATATATGATAAATAGTTCTTTCTATTCTGTCAGCAATTACTTACCCTTGAGTTGTTCCAAACCTGCAGAAGTTTTTCTGTTGAACATACAATATGAAGAAGTTGACGAAACAGTTGATGGTAGCCTTATATATACGCACTGGTAGTCAACGGCTGCCGTCAATTGTTTGGTTATCAACATTTTCAACAGTGTGCAACAGAAGAAATAAACTCATTTGGAACAGCTTGAGGGTAAAAACAAAATGATGACTGAATGATGAGAATTTAGATTTTAGGTGAACCTTTGAAAAGCCCAACACAGCATAGATATGTTAGGAAATAATGTGCAATATGTCTCATCTCCCCCACAGGAGAAGCCTGATTTAGCAATTTTGACTTGTTTGCTGAAGTGCTGCCAACTTATGTCTATAGCAGCACTAGAAGCCACAGACTGGATCTGTCAATAACAAAGCACCGGCTGCTATCTGACTCTGGCAGGGCAGAACTGTCTTTGTTATCCTATGCTTATGTAAGATGCTATCTGTCAAGGACAAGGGGATAATCTAGAGGTCAAAGCCAATCACTTTGTTTAAACAGCTACGAGTGGGTAGGGACATCCTGATTGATGTGCCACGTTGCCGGAAAAAAAAAAAAAAACTCAAGAAATGGAGCAGGACAGAGAGCGAGAAGAAACAGGGAGGCTAGATATGGAGCAAGGCGCAATATATCTGTGTCAGATTCTTAAATTATTAACCAAATTCACTTCCCTGCAATTTTGGGGTCATTCATTTTTAACCAGCGATATATAGAATGCACTGTGTGCTCAGGTAATCATGTGAAAGATCACATATCTCTGACCTTTCAGGAAATATAACAAATTGTGACACGATAAAGCAGATGATCGAACACAACATAACAAAAAACACGACTGTATATGACTTTATTGGCAATGTCAGGCTACAGAAAAACAAACAAACTCATATCATATTATCGTATTGAAACACTGGATGAAAAAGTACTTCACATTTAATTCAGACTGTTCAAAAGATATTCTGCAAGGATTTACTTGATTAAAAGTGACAGTCAATGTAAAAAAAAACCTTACGTGCCTAATAATAAATCACATTATAAAACGTTTTTATTATATAAATACAGCTACCAAACATCTATTTCAAAAGGCCACTAACTGATCAGCAGTATGTCTTAGTATACTGCTACTGTACATGGTTGGCCTGCTACCCCAACAATTTTGGGTTTGTGTACTGTTTCTTTTCACCTATCTTAAATATAACAAGAAAACACAACAATAAACTGCATAGGAATCCAAAATCTATAGTGAGAGAGAAAGAAATACTAGAATGCTACAGACTATCAAGCAAAACAAAGAGAGTCTTGTTAAAAGCAGACCTTTCATACCACCTCTCCAAAACTTGAGTAAAGAGGTGAAGAGGTGTCTGTTTGTATCATGATATTTGGCTTTCGCAGGGGCGCTTTGTCAGCCTCAGCCTGTTTCTGTGTGCTAACTGCAACAAAATCTGCTTAATTAACTCTGCTCACCTAAAAGAAAACCCCTGTCACATTTCGCAGTTTTACTTCAGCTTGCATTTTGTTTCACGGTGATGTATCATTCAGCTAACTACGCTTGGTTACACAACCAAATCTGTGAAAACAAAAGACCACATCGATTTTGCATCGCTCTCAGAGGGTTGGCGAGGTTTGAACTTACCAATGCAAGTGGGCAACGTGTCGTTCCACTGAGCCAGAGCATCGGGCACGGTCTCACAGTGAATGGCAGTGGAGCCGTGGAGCGTGTAGCCCGGGTTACACTCGAACATCACTGACGCGCCCACGGCGAAGTTGTTGCCAATGCGTTTGCCGAAACGAGGCTCTGGAACAGAACTGCACTGCGTGGCACTGGTCCTTGGTACAGCTGTGACAGGATTGCACAACAGAAACACACAAACTTAGAGAGTTTTACCTCATAAAGGACTGCTTTTCGCTTCTATTTATAAAGAAATGGCCTGGGCTGTGGCTTAAAGCTTTGGCGGTGGAAATTTTGAATTTATCAAAAATAAATAAATCACATTGGCATCTTTGACCTTTATTCAACGTACACATCTTCCTTTTAAAAAGACTGAACTGGAAACAATCTTACTTTCCACATTAAGTGGAACAAACACAACTTGAAAATGTCAGGCCTTGACCTGCTAATGAATTCTGGAATCAACTGGTTTCCTTTGGTTGTAACATGGCATATATCTTTTAAAATGACCAAATCAAACACACATATAACTGCATCCTAAGTGGCAAAAAACGCTCATCAATCTAAAAGGTGGACAATATAATAATTAAACGGCAACAGACACGTTTTTGGACTTCTTGTTCAGTCCCTTAAAGGCTAAGTCAGTTCGATTGACTCCTGAAGGACCAGAATGAGGATATTACATCCTGTGTGGCTCTGTAAATGTTTTGTTTTCTTTAAAAATCAGAGTGTTGAGCATAACGTAATACAGAAAGCACAGAGATAAAAACATAACGATGAAAAAAGGCTAAATTCCATGTTTATTAAAAGTTTATTCCATGCCATAGTAAAGGGACAGGAAACCTTTATGATCAATTTAACTATAATGCCCTCTATAATTATGTTTTGAAATGCAGATGAAATTCTGACCAGAAAGTAAAAGAAATAATCTCAATAGACTGTATAAATAGAGTAAATATATATTTTTGATAGAGCTGAAAACTGACCTTGGTAGACAAAATGAAAGCCTTTGGCAGTTTCCGGTCCAACTGTAGTAAACTTGATAGTTATTTGATTTCCTGTACTCAAGGGCAATGACTCGCCTGGAAAACAGACAGGGAGTAAATAAATCTTAAAATTGCATTTTGGTGATCTGTACACATTTAAAAATCACTGCACTGAGCATCATTTTTGCTTCTTGTGGCTTCAAAAGCTTCTGATAGAGAAGTATATTTACAGAGGGGAACTGCATGAATAGAAGGTCTCTTTTTACTTTAAACTCCCATGTGGCTGTTCAATCAAATGGTAATAACGGCCTTTTAGCTAAAAAGCCACTGAAGGATGCCTCTATTTACTACAGGATAGTCCAAGAGATGCAACAAACACAGATTATTTGATAAATGCTCATAATTCGCTCTGTTACTGAAGTGGCAGATTTTTTTTTCTTCTTCCACTGTATTTTTTTCTTCTTAAATTGACCATGTCTTTGTTAACAGGATTTGTTTTGTAATGTTCTGATTATATTCAGTAAGTTGAAGCTAAGGAATAGATATCAAATGACTTAATGCAGTCCTAAAGCATAGAAAATGCAACATAAATTCTTTTTGTACCGCTTTTATGTTTTGCAGTAACAGTATCACACCTGAACAATGGCTTGTGATGAATGGCAATGCAACCAATTTTAAGTGTGTGAAGATAGGTTTCAGCTTTACCTGAGTGAGACCCAGAGAGAGAAGACAGCAGAGAGGACTGCTGTGTTGGCCCATCATAAATGTCCACAACATCATTCAACGACGTCTGGAACAGGACAAACTGTCCAAATAGAACTAAAGGAGGGGGGAAAAACAAGCAAAATGTCAAAATAGTTCATAAACATTGGCCGTAATATAACAATAATTATGAACTGTACATGAACCCAAGCGACCCCTCAACTGCTAAGATCCCAGTTGGAAGCTTACAAGCAGCAAATGTGTCTAGAAAGGCTTTCTGCCTGTATTCTTCATTTACTTCACACACATTTAGATTCCCAATTAGATGCCACTAAGCACTCGTACGCAAGAAAATTACGCAGAATCATTTTTCTTCAATAGATGTATGCATTTTAAACCAGGGAGAGCTCTCGGAGGTAATAAGCCTGTATGTTTATTTAAATCTTTTAAATTGGCTATCATGCTGTAACATCTCCCTATTATGTATTGGTACCATGCTGAGTGCTACTGTGCATTGTTTTTTTCCTCCACTGGGTGCACTTGTTACAGTCTCGTTTGCTGTCCAATGCTTTGATGTTTCATCCATTAGGAGAAAATCATTAGTATGCTACTCATCATCATTACATCAAATCCCTACTTTACAGTACTGTATATCTTAAGGATTAAAGAAGATTGAACAAAACATTGTACGACAACCAGAAGGTTGTACGCATATCGATTCTACTAACCTCACTGGCGCATCTCTCTAGTTGTCATGGTGAAACTTATTGAAAAAAAAAAAAGGTTTAAATATAGAATTCTCAAGTGTCAAAAATTCAGAATTCTGTTCTGTGCACAAATATAGTTGATATAAATGGAGTGAATGAAGATTTCAGGGCCACTGCTGTCTCAGACTACATCAGTAACAGTGTCTTTGAAACCTGGCAGAGATTCCAGTGATTCACCAAGGCTCTGAGGATCGATGGAGCGCCTCATATTCTCAGCATAGCTGCTGTGTGATTAAACAGTTCTCTGCTCAGCAATACAAGCGTGTAATCAAACTCTTGACAAAAAAATAAAGATTTATTTGTCATTGAAAGTAAACAAAGAGCTTGATTACCTGGACCTGATTGGCTTTATTGGCTGCGCATTTCTGCTAATCAAATGGCATTTTTTTTTACCCCCTTTGATTTCACTAACTAACATCAAAAACAAAGTGATATTTGTCACTGAAATCACTGGAAAACTTGGCTATAGTTCTATAACCCATTTGTCATAAATGACTTCCACTTGCTCATGTAGACAAAAAACAATACTAAAGCTTTGTGTACAAAACATTTTATCAAGCTCAGTTAAAAATCTATGAAGGCAAAACCAGACCAAAGCAAATTCCTGCCTATGCAGAGTGCTCCAAATCTCTAATGATGCATAGATGGCAGGTACCTAGGCAGTATAGGCAGATTGAACTATAGGGTGCATTGTGGGTACTTAAATTTAGGCTGTCATTAAAGGTGGCTGCGAACTCTGTAAAATGAATCATAACTCGTCAAGTCTGATGCTGGCGTGTGTGCTGGGAGTAGCCTTGTCCCCTATGCCTTTGATAAGAACAACAGAAGGGAAGAGAGTGGCAGTCCTCAATGCATTTTTTTCCTCATCTCCAAGTCTTTAGCAATGCCAAGACAAGTATCACTTCATGTCAGAAAACAATTGTGCCCATTAAGGTTTTGCTCGCATGCACCAACCAAAATAGGGCAATGAGAAGAAACAAATCAATTTGGAAGGAGAAAAATTCAGTGGTATTGTGCCAGGTTAGAGTTTATTTATTCATTTATTTTATAGTTTGAATGTCAACAAAAGACTGATTGCTTTTATGCACCTATTAATAATTTAAAAGGCTTAAGTGGTACATGGTTGTAATCATACTCAACCCATTATAATTACATTAGGCCAGGGGTCACTAATGCATCACTTTGCTACTCTGGGAAAGTTTCAAGACAGGGCGACATCTTCGTTAGGGACAGCTTTTGTACAGTGAAGCTGAGAGAAATTGTGCTTAAAATGTACTGTTCTGGGACAACAAAATGTAGACTAAATGTATTTATGTAATATTCATATGAAATTAAAATGTAATGTCAAAATGCATTTAAGTAGCAGAGCTCAAATATATATATATATATATATATATATATATATATATATTTTTTTTTTTTAAACCATAAAA
>JAUYWG010000056.1:12692957-12712720 GCA_034779775.1 Enteromius afrohamiltoni
CATAAGGTACTTAAAAAAAAACATAAAAACCCCTACTCAACCCCAGATTTTGAATAGGAGTGAATATTAGATAAATTAACTCCCAAACCAGCTAAAGGCTGGCAATGAGATATTGTACATGTATTGTATTAGTACTTTATGGTAACACTTTTGAATAAAGAACACTTATTCACATTTAGCTACGATGTTTCCCTTTAATAAATTCCTAATTTGTGATTATTAATAGTATGTAAGGTAGTTGTTAAATTTAGGTATTGGTTAGGATTAGGGATGTAGAACAAGGCATTAAAATGTGCTAAATTACTAATAAATGGCTTATATTCTAGTAATATGCATGCTAATAAGCAACCAGTTAAGGGATCCTAAAAAAAAAGTGTTCCCAACCAAGCGTTGCCACAATCACCATTCTCTTTTTGTCGAGAAATAAAAAAAGTGTTCCATTTTGTTCTATATTGCCAGAAAGTGCCTTCATGCACTCATGTAGAGTGGCAGCATTCAGATTTTATGAAAGTATGTATGACAAGCATCACTCACACACAGATTGTTTTCATCATGCTACGCGCTCTCAGAAAGGGCTTTGGCTTTAATTCACAGTTTCTTTCTGTACTGCACAGCTCCCAACCACTGCAGAAGATTGGCCTTTTCCATACATCCTCTTACACTTAACACACTCTGACAGATGCTTACCGGCTACTATGGAAATGAGGCCTGTGATTAATTCACACCTTTTGCCTCTTTTCTTATGACTTACACAATTCAGAAATAAAAAATAGCTCAGTGGTTCCTTGCCTCTCCCCCTGTCTCTCCATCTCTGGAGTTGGACTGGATCACCAATTCATTTTGCTCTCTGAAAGAAACAGAAGTAAACAGGGAGGGGACACACCTTTTTCTTCTCCCTCTCAGGTAGAGAGAGGCATGATTTCAATATACTTTCATTAGCATAATCTGCAAGCATGCTGGGATACCAGTCCTGCAGTGTTCTTGCTGTTAGAGCAAAATAAAAATACGCCTTGATAGAATCCCCCAGTTGTTGCAGCAAAACACCTTACAAAATACCTTACAATCAAACCGCATGGATATTTTGAGGGTAAATAAAAGATGATAGACTGTTCATTTTTAGATGAATGATCCCTTCAGGGATTGAATAGAATATGGATGTCTCATAGCAAAGAGAGTTAAAAAAAAAAAAAAAAGATTGTAAAGTCATATGTTAAATGTTTTGCGCCTGAAGCATGACTCGAGGTTAGGTTAAGATTGGATTAGAGATGGCTGATCAAGTCATCAGCTTATATTAAGTCCAATAAAACCTTCAGAGGAACTGTGAAAATGTCTAATACATGAAATTACAATGAAATCGGGATGTCCAGTTATATTGCACAGATGATAATAGACAATAACCCAATATCTCTAGGGTTCCATAAACCATACTGTACAGGAAAATTGCAATTAAATGTGAGTGCTCCAGCTAAAATGTTTCCCAGCATGCTAAGTGCTCCTATAAGCATATGGAGTATAAAGCATAAATGACCTGCTTATTTGAGTACTTACTTATTAAGTTCGTAGAGAACTAATAAAGACCTGCGCTATACTTTTTACCTCACTTTTACCTGTTTAATTAACACTGTGGGTACAATAAAGCTGGGCTGCAACTGAAATAGAAGCACAGCACACCAACTCTGCACTTCAAGCTCAGGCCTAGATTTCCATCTCAGTTCAGGTTTATTCAAGTTCAAAAGGCCGTGGATTAGATAACCCCCTCAGTCCAGTCTGCAAAGAGGTCAACGCAGGAGACAGGAGTGGACAAGTCTGCTGATTTGCGTCTTCCCTCTGGAGACATGTGCATCAGCGCCTCTCCATTAGTCTGAAGCCGTCCATCTTTGATGTGATTAGAGAGTGAAAACAACTTATTGGACAGGGTGGGATATGCATCTTAGGTGGATGTGGAGGTTTTAAAAAGTATTGACACACTTTAAAAAATACTGGGTTAAAAAAACTACTTAGGGCTAGGTGAAAAATGGACAAACACAGTGATTCAGTTATTAAATGTTTAAACCAACCTTCAGAGTAGTTTCATTCAACTCATAAAAATGACTAATTCCCTGCCTAAAATAAGGTTGGAAATGAGGATTTATTAGCATGTTCAACTAATGTACTAACAAGTTTGTTATTGCTTATGAAATAAATGTTCACCTTTTGACTATTGCTAATTCCTTTTCTAATTATGTGTTTGAATTTTAAATTACAACTTGTTTTAGGTTTAAAGGTACCGTATGTGGGATTGACACCGAGTGGTTGAACAAGGTATTGCAGTTCAAATTCAAAATATTGGAGATGTTTTTTTTCACCCAGCCCCTTCTACTCAGACTTGACGCACACGCAGGTTGCCAAATTGAAGACAGCAACTAGAACGAACACAATGACGACGGAATGAGCTGTGTTTATGCAGAGCAGGCAACCTGGATGACGAAACACTACTGACTTCGTGATTGGGAGATAGATAGGGAGTGGCGCTTCAGACCAAAACAAAACATGACAACATATACATCAGTTGAGGGCTGCAACTGCGCTTTTAAAAAAAGAAAATACAGGCTGTACTACTACTGTCAGAGATATGAGTACTTGAAATTAACACATTTTCTTAATGCCTAATACATAACAGAGACATTTTATTATTATTACAATACATTTCTTACATACGGTTCCTTTAAGCCAGCCCTTTAACTCATTTAGCCAGTTGTTGAATTTGTCCATATTTCTCCCAATGCTAGGTTGTATTTTACCCAGTATTTTTAGAGTGTATGGGGTAGGGTTAACGGATCTAAAATACAGTTGTGCAGAAAAGTTTGCGTTACAAGATTGCGTTACTTCCTAAAAAAGTAGCTAATTGTGCATTATGTTACTTTTGACTTAATTTATTAATCTTGGCAGAGTTTTGTTTGTTTTTAATATAAAAAAGCTCTTTACAAATGTAAATGCACTTTTACACCGAAAACTAAACGAATACGCCTCTGGCTGAAGGAAATGTAAATTCATGTCTGTACAGTAGAGGGTGCAGCTCAGCAATAACAAAAATGAAACACAAATGTGTCATTTTTGCTTAGAATGACTGAATTTGATCATTGAAAGTTGGTTTTGCCAAATAAATATCTGTTTTTATGCAGGTGAGATGAGTAACTGAACGTTCACATTTAGTCTTGAACCACTCCAAATCACGCTCACAGTTCACACATCTAACGCAACACCTCTGCACTTACTCCCGATTTCTCTCAACATGGCAACACGAGAGCTATCAGTCAAACTAGTCATACTAGTAAAGTAATGCGTTACTTTACTAGTATCTTGCGTTACTTGTAATGAGTTACTCCCAAAACTGCTTTATAAGCACTAACAAACAGCCCGTATTCTAGCAATATGCATGCTAATAGTTAATACTGAGAATTTGTCCCTAAAATAAAGCTTTACCACAATACATCTACAGATCTGCCGTAATCTTGGCTGAGGTGTAAAGTTCAGGCACTCTTAGGCAGCTGTGAAGCGTAAACCCTGCATCAAAATGGTGGTACTTTTCGGATGTCTTTTCTTAGACAGTCAAACACTGATTTAGCAGATATGTGCTGTTTCCATGGAAATTAATGTTCAGATCATCGTTGCACTAGATAGACGAGTAACCTATACATGACTGAGTTAATAAGCGCAGATCCAGACACGTGCACGAACAACCAGGCCATACGGCTCATATGGCTCATATGACTGTTCAGTATGCTGTCCGAGCCTCTCCATGTCTTTGTTCTCTTATTACACTCTCTCCTTACATCGAGGGGCTTTCAGTTAGACTCAGAGGAGAGAGGTCACTCAAGCAGAGATTTATACCCCAGGGCCATCTTCTTGCTTGGGGCTAGAAGACAGAGGTCTTTGCTCTGATTCCAAGCACACCTGTCTGGATTTGCAGGCATGGGCTGGACATCCGCCTCACACATCAATGCCTGGTCCCATAGGGACTGGGATGCTCTCGCACAATCTGCCAGGATCTCTTTGAGGTAGGAGATTCCGCGAGGCTCATTGGATGCGCAGATGAGAAGCTAGAGAGGATGAGAAACGCACACATGTGCAACCTTCAAAGTAGATTGACAAATCAGCAGAACCGTTCAAACCTCAAACTCGACTTCTCTAAAAACTATATTCTTTCAGCTGTGCGCTTCATATCTGTATCCAATAACGCCACAAAGGTTCAGGGTTTGTTCTGTCTCACTGCACACATGAAATACCATCCTGTAAACATGACCCACAAGCTATTTCCCCTGCATATGAATAATTGATAGATAACACGTATGAACCCTGAACCCCTTGTCCAATGCACACACACACACACACAGACACACAACTCAATGTCCAGACAGGAATGAAAAAGCACTGCCACCTGTGCGCCTGTTATCAGTGAAGGATGTTCTATCTGCAGTGCCGTGTGCCGAGGATAGATAGCACCTTCCCTGCTCACCACATGGTGGGGACAGAGGAATCAGCACATGCTGCACGCAGATGTAGAGAATGAGAAAATGGAGGGGAGCAGCTCTAAAAGTCTGTTTATATCTAAATACAGACATTGCAGCAGGTGAAAAGATTTTTCTTTTTGTCATTTCATTAAACTGAGGGAGAAACAAACACTTGAGGCAGCTCTGAACATTGGCTGGCTATTTAAAGTAAGCTATTGCTGTGTGTGGCGTAGTGGTTAACCGTCAAAGACCCAAAGTTTTACTGTACGTATTTACTAAATAAGGGTTAAAAATACATGAAAGAGTACCCGATCTCTAAAAGTATTTGAAATAAATTTGCATACATTCTAGATTTGATTCATTTATTTTTGCAAAAACTGTGAATCTTCCGTTTCAATATTTTTAAAAAGTGAAGGAGCTAGTCAAATGAGTGCAGCAGTACAGATGATGAGGAGCTTCAGCAGAACAAGCTTGAACTGTGGTTAAATGAGATGTTGTCAGACCACATGCAGTAAAAACTAATTTTCCTGTTCTGTCAGCTGTTATACTGTGCTCATACTGTAGCACATGCTACGATTCATCTGAAAGTTGAATAAATAAGCTTTCCCTTGATGTATAGTTTGTTAGGACAATGTTAAGAGAATACTCAAAATACTGAGAAAATCATCTTTAAAGTTGTTCAAATGAAGTCCTTAGCAATGCAGATTATTAATTCAAAATTAACTTTTGATATATTTACAGTAGGAAATCTTCATGGAGCATGATCTTTAATTTATGTCCTAATGATTTTTGGCATTAAAGAAAAATCTATCATTTTGACCCACACAATGTATTTTTGGTTATGGTTATAGGTATACTGTACGTGGTCCAGGCTCACATATGGCTTAGTACACTGTACTGTCATAAGTCATAAAGTTACCAAAAAGGCAATTAAAGCTGCTAAAATTGTGCATGCAAATATTTGGTACATTTGAGTCACATTAAGAACATGTCTCTGAAATGCAGTGGTTTCCCGACGAACCCCCGTCTCCCTCATCTAACACACCCTATTCAACTTGACATTAGTGAAGACTTTAAGTTCGGTAGTGGGTCAGAAAAGGTAAAGAGTTGTGAGAAAATATGACGCATGTCCGACCTGTGTCACGTTCAGCAGCGTCAGCTCTTAAAGTAACTGCAGCCAAAAAACTGCTTAGATGTCTGGTAATCAAAGAATAGAAGAATAAAAAGAGAGAAATCAGTAACTTTTGTTATTTTTTAAGGATTTATCTATCTTTAACTTAGAATTTTGTGTTTTATAACTTACATTTCTGTATATTTTAATATAGATTAATATTTTACAATTTATCACAATGGGTTTATATAATGACTGTTTTAGGTTTTCTCGAAAGTGAAATGACATGTGGCTAAGTTCATATGGTCACCCACTGCTGGAAAGCTCTCAGTTATACTGTCATGCTAAATGGCTGCTTTTAAAATGGTTAAATATTAAAAAAAATAAATTTCATCCATAGTATTAGTATCTGTGTAAACAAATATTGAAACTATTCAAGTTGGTTCTACATTGATTTGAAGTCTGATACAAAGTAGATGCAAGAAAGGTAATTAGTATTAGAAGTGCTGGGAGTCTTTGAGGGTTAAACCTCAGGTAAAGTAGTAGCCAATCCTTCAAAATAAGAACCATAATCACTCTACCCTTGAGCAAGGCACTTAACATCAGGTTTTCCAAAGGTGAAGTGCCTTGTACCATTGTCTCTCTAATAGCTGTACTCCAAATAACCTAAGATAAAAGCATCTATTAATGATGAACATACAGCTGTGTTTGTTACTGCCATTATACTATGCTAGGACTCTTATCTATAGTCGGACTGACATCAACATTTACACCTTTTTTTTTTTTTACAGTCATGGCAACAAAACATTTAACACAATAAATCAAATAACTGTTTATGGGTAGTAATTGGAAGCATGTGTGCGAACTGCATACGTAAGCTTGCAATTATCACTGAAGACAGGCTTGTGCTGTCTTACTGTGCATCAGAGCGCTTTTCTGGTGGTGTAAGCACTTAGATAATTATAATGGACCTTGTCACACTGCATGGTCAATTAGATATATGCCTACTTCTTTCAAGTGGTACGGACGTATGACCTTCACTGTTTTCTGACAGAACAACATCTGCTTCCCTGCTAATTACCTGGACAATAGCCACGATGGCATCAAGATTGTGCATGTTTACAGGTGCACTGACCCTGACAATCAGCTGACCGTAACCTTGATGACTTTAGGTCTGGAGATCATGTATACAAACAAACTAATACACAAGTCAAATAAGTCAAAATTAAGTGGGATTTCACTTGAAACAAGCAAAATAATGCCAATGGGATAAGCTAAATAATCTTGTCTTCTTGTTTGAAATAAGATTATTTATTACCCCATTGGCAGATTATTTTGCTTGTTCTAAGCAAAAAGTCACTTCATTTTGACTTATTTTTTCTGAAAACAAGACAATATTTTTACTTGTCTAAAAAAAATCTTATTGATTTAAGAATTTGTAGATAATTTGGCTAGAAACACGTAAAAAAAATCTAGGCTGGAAAAGCATTTTTTTGCAGTTTATTATTATAATCAATGTTAAAAATGCTGATTTATATACATTTTTTGAGAACCATGATATTTGTTTTCATGTTCAAGTTTACAAGAACCGCATTTGTTTGAAGCAGAAATATTTATTTATTCGTATTCCTGTTTAATCTTGTTAAAATTCATTAATTAAACTGAATGCAAACTTCTGAACATACGGTGAACATACCACATTAACTTGTATATGCTTGTATGATGTATAAGATCTTTAGTAGCTTACTAAAAAAAAGGAAATACTGAAACTAAAAGTGAACCTGCTTGACTGTGATTTACCAGAGGAGAGAACTTTAGTACCTTTGGTCTGACCGAAGTCAAGAAACACAAAAACATTATTCAGAGCCCTTTCTCTTTCTCCCTGGTAAATGAACTTTGCCTTGACTTCTGTTCTGTTTTGATGTTTTGGCTCAGGGGCTTGCAATTCCCAATTCTCACAGGCTTTAGAATAGCTTTGTAGAGAGAGAAGAGTGATCCCTTTCCAAGAGAGCGTCTATGTCAAAGACATGAAACTGGGACTGTTTTGAGTGTGTGTTTGTGTTTAGACGGAGGTCAGATTCAGCCAGGGGAAAAGCTATTTAGCTGACTATTTCTAACTGACAGCCATGACACAAGTGTAACTGGCCTAATGGTTGCCTCGGGCATTCAAAAAGGGAGTTTATTTAATATCTCAATGTGCATTAATTTTGAATGGCTACGTTTCTGAAAGTATTTCTTGTTTTCAATACCATATGAAGGTACCCCAGAGCAAATTCCTAATGATCAACTGAAACATTGATATATTAATATCGTGTGTTGTGCAACATTAATAAATTCATACGTGCATTTATGTATCCACAAAAGAATCGACAAGCTTCCACAAAATATTAGTTAAAAAATAAATAAGTATAAAGCCGTATGTGTATATGATCAGACCAATTCTCACTATTAGTGGTCTATTAATAACATGTTGAATGTTTATTAGTACTTATAAAACACATATTCTGCATGATCATAATCGATATCTAAATATATATATATACTCTTTAAATATTTATATAGTGAGCAAAACTAATACATTTTCTTATTTGTGCTTTTTTTACATATATAAAGTGGATTTTGTGGACACACACACTTTTTTATATTTTCAATTTTCATGTTAATTTTGTTGCAGTAAATTTGTTATGTGCTTTTGTCATTTTTATAGTTTCTTATATATGTTATATATATTTTTATATATGTGTTATATAGAGTTTTTATTTACTTTATTTAATTGTATTTATCACATTAAATTAAATAAAAATGACATATTCCATTGGAATCTAAAATAAGAATAATTATTATTTAATTTAAAATCAGCAAATGTTCATTTTAATTCAAGTAATGAAAAAGTTATTATGGTTTTAGTTTTATTTTCTTTTTTACTATAAAATATAATAAGCCTGATACATAAATGTACACACACACGAGCAAAGACATCATATAAATGTTTCAATACAACTAAATATTAAAATGTATACCCAGGGGCTGAATAACAGAAAAAGGGCAATTTTTAAATAATCTACTCACTGTTTTGGTACAGGTTTAATGGTGAAACCAGATGCTATTGTAAATCTTTATTTTGAAGCTAATAGCTGTCTAAATCACTTTTGAATGAAATATGACTTCAACCGAAATACAAATGACCTTATCTCGGGCCTTGAGCAGGCAGCAGATGATTCAGAACTACAGAAAACACATTAATAACGTTACATCGAAGAGGTGATATGGCTGCTAATGTAACACCTACGAAGTGCCTATTAACAATGCCTGAGGCGACCAGACCGAGCTTGTCACAAAACAACAACGAACGCAGGAGCGTTTGACTAATGCATGGCGCACAGCATATATTTAAGCTCAATGTACGGCTCTCGACTGATTAAAGATTCAACGTTAAATTGAAATCTGCAAGACAAGCTAACAGATAATTAATGCTCTGAAGTAAAACTAACATCTCGCTGAGAGGCGGCCCTGATTACTTCTTCAACATGCCACTCTGCAGCTCCAACACCCAAGGCTTAGTGCTGTTTGGCAACATAAATGTTTACTATCTTAAGCTGTGAAAACCATGTTCACTCATGCAGCGCTCTGATCAACAGTTAAAAACACATTATGCCCACTTGTGCAGCTCGCAGAAAACTGTTTTCAAAACACCCAGGCAGTAATGAAGCTGTAATTGAAGGTTTTGGCTTCGGCGTGGAATATTTAACAGACAGAGATCATCAATTTAGATTTTTTCCCCCTGACCCCCAACCATTTGCAAGCAAGGATTTCCCTACATACTTGTATTGACTGCCCGGGGCCAGCGGGGGTGGTGGGAGCCAACGGGAACATGGGGTGGGGGTGCATGCTCTGAATAATGCATCTCTCAGACCAAACCTGTCATTGTCTGAAATATTGCCGGCATCATTCTTTGTGACAGAATAATGAAACATTAAAAAAAGGCAGTGGAGTGCTGCATTTTTAACAGAGGGCTCCAGAGCTCTGCACTACAGATCAGAGCCGATGGAGGAGGGTACGTCTGTGCATTTATGTGCACGTGTGTGTGTTTTCCCTCTATATACTGTAATGCAAAATCTGAAGTGATTGGGGATCCTAATGAATGGAATGAATGGAACGTGCATCTCTAATAATTACCGTTTATTCGATACCGCATTATCTTTTCTTAATTGCTATACTGTCCAGCGGGAAACATACATCTAACAGCTAAAACTTTTATAAATAAAATACGAAAAATATCTGACACACTGCAAAAAATGCTTTTCTTTAGCAAATCTTTTGTCTTGTTTTCAAAATATAATAATCAGAAAAAGCATGTCCAAATTAAATGAGATTTTGCTTCCTCTAAGTTGTTCTCAAAACAAGACAATAATTTCTCCTTCTTGATTTTAGAATGTTTTGATATTTTGGATGGAAATAAGCCAGCTTTGACAGCTTTAGTTGATCAGAATCATGCTTTCAAAACTGGTAAGCACAACTATTTTCAGTATTCAAATGGAAACCGTTTCAAGATTTCACGACATTACTATTTTTACTGTATTTTTGATGCAATAAATGCAGCTTTGATGAGCGTGAAATATTTCTTTAAGGAACACACAAATCTCACAGACACTAAACTTCTGAACAGTAGTGTTTAAAAATATGATTTGTAATTGCATACATTAGAGTGATTTTTTAAAGAAAAGCTGTATGTAAAACAAGTACTGTATATTCAGCAAATGTGTGCACATCGTATTTGCCATCAATGCATTGTAGTCAACGAATCTCTACAGTTCTTTCTACAATCACTTCTGCTTATGCACGTTGCCTCCAGAAATCTGCAGTCAGTGCAAGAACTACGCTTCATGGTATTGCTAAAAAGAGGCACAAAATTCCCTTCCTGAATCTTCACAGTCAGTGAACCTTGATGGTGGAAAGATCTTCCCAACGGCATCGGAACCACACAATCCCTTTTTACCTTCAAAAAACTCCTTCATGAGCACTCCACTCACAACTATGGCTGCACTTACATCACTTAGTACTTCTCAACTCTCTTGTCTTCCAGTGTTTCCTGAATCTAGCGCCTACTTTTATACTTTTCCCAGCGACTGTGGAACTTTATAGCACAGTATTGTCTCTCAAGGATGAATAAATTTGTTACATTCCTCCTCATTTGTAGATCACTTTGTATAAAAGCATCTGCCAAATGAATAAATATTTATACAAATGTATACATATCAGCATTATATCTGCACTTTGCTTATCGGTATTGGTCTATAAGTAACCTATATAAGTTTGACCACCAGTCTTGTGTGCCAAAAAACTACTCTGAGCAATGGTAATGCCAATTTTTATGGTTTCTTCCCAGTCTCAAAGGATTGTGCATGCCTTTCTATACCCAATCCACAGGCATCAATAAAACCAAGTTTCACAGTATTTTAGGAATCGATACAAACAGCAAAACTTCTCTGGCTTATATGATCTGCATCCATGCCGTTTTTTGTATCTGACAAAACAAAAGCTTTTATGACAACCGTAAGATATTTATCTCCACACCGACACAAACGCTCAGCCCAGGCTTTGTTCTACAAGGCACTTTAAGCTTTTAATCGTTCCCTCTCTTGGCCTGGATGTTTGACGATACTTCAGGTGCATGATAATGGAATGCTCCCCCTCCCAGCAGGTGTCCACCATGTAGAGGCTCAGCAGCATCAGCACAAACTAGACTTATGGATCTGCCGTCTTGGATTTCTTCTCTCTCTATCTCTCTTTTTTTCACCCTCTGTTTGTGTTCATTTTTTCCTTCTTCTGCTCTATTGGCATTAACTTGCACATTGAGTGATTTGAACTAACAGAACTGCTGATGACCAATGCACACCAAACTCAAACAGGACTAATTAAAGCACAGTATTTTTCCCAAGATCGCATTTTATCATTTTTTTAAACACACCATGTGACCTTTTTGCCTGTTAATTGAGCATAATGGATGTACCTTTGCAGATAATGTTAAGCGGAAATCACTTTGAAAGATAGGCATGGTTTACTAATTATTCGTTAATGCAAAAGAACCTCAGCCCTTTTGCAATTCCAATCATTACTAATGGCTTGAACTGCAGCTCTAGGGAACCAGACAAATTGCTGCGACAGTTTACGTCTAGATCTCAGGTACTATTTACCTGGGGTTAAAATCCATCTAAATACTGAACAATTACTTTGTGTCTAGGAGCAGCAGGTAATTTTTCGGAATTGAAATTAAAATATACAAATAAATTCCTGCATTTAAAATGAAGGCAATTCTTAAATGGCTAGTTTCTTTTAAAAAAAGAAATCAGTCATAAAATGTATGGCTTGCGGTCTTCTGTGGAAGATAAATACTTAAGAAAGAATGTCATACAAGATTGGAATGACAAAAGGCGAACAAGTACAGACAGAACTGTAATTTTTGGTTGAACTATTAGTTTTGTCCAAACAAAACCAGTGCAAACATGCTTGTTTACCTGCTATTTTTATTGCTGTTGGTTCTGCACACCGCAATCTGTATCCCACACATTTGACAGAAATACTTTAGAGTATAGTAGAGAAATTTGAATATGTCAATATTTATGTTAAGAACTGAACAGGCAGGCAATATTTCACAGTATGTTTAGTACTACGTACATATTCCAATGTTTAAAATGGCATGGCGAGTCCAATGATGTGATGTATGCGTTTCAGGGGCTAAAACACCTCAGCTGCTGACTATTCATTTTCACGCCTTTTCATTTGCAAAGCTATCATGTTTTTCACTTTTCATTTGGTTTTTATGAAGGCTTCGATTCAAATGACATCTATCTCGTTTAGGACCTTCCATCAGAGTGCGAGCAGTCCAATGACCAGAGACGGGCCTCGAGGGAGACATCACATACAGCTCACATAATGCCAAACGATGCTTGTGAGGGAGGTCCAAAATCCCCATAACAGTTAAACTGACAGCAACATTTACAGATAAGTTTTTTTTTTTTTTTGTCATGGTTTCTATCCTTTCAGCACCATATACCTCAACCTTCTTAGTACAGGACCGAGATAGCAAAGTGGCTTTCTTTTAGCACAAAAATGAACCCTAAGACAAGAGACCGGGACTGGGAGGTTTGAAGTGCTTTCTCATTTCACACTTTCATCTGTACTATTTTCCAACTGGCGTCTGGATATTACAATCATAGGCTGACAGCAAACATTTCAAGTCTCCCTGGAATACAGGCAGGTCAAGGATTCTGGATTGCACATACTAACAAATTCTGTATGTGCTTCTATACTTAAGGGAAAGGTCTCTCAAAAATGGAAATTCAAAAGATAAAACATTTTCTTTCATGTTCTACTGAAGAAAGTCAGTCATAAGGGTTTTTTGTCAACTATTCCTTTTGTTCCAATAGCTCAGTTGGGAGAGCGTTAGACTGAAGATCTAAAGGTCCCTGGTTCGATCTCAGGTTTCGGCAGTGGAGATTGCCAGGAGTTCCCTTTGGACTTCATCCATTAGATGCATTAGATTAGGCAGCCGTGGCCTAATGGATAGGGAGTTGGGTTTGTAACCCAAAGGTCATGGCAGGGATTGTGGGTGGTGGAAGTGAATTCCCAGCACTCTCTCCACCTTCAATACCATGACTGAGGTGAGACCCTTGAGCAAGGCACCGCTCCCCCAACTGGCTGCCCACTGCTCCGGGTGTGTGTTCACGGTGTGTGTGTGGTTGTTCACTTCTCACTGCTGTGTGTGTCCACTTGGATTGGTTAAATGCAGAGCACATACCTGGCCACAAGTCACTTCACTTTAATGACATCTCTCAGAAAGATTGACATTATAATGTATTTGGTCTTGCTATCGATACGTGCTTCTGTAAGTATGCAAGAAATATTGCTGCTGCAAATATAACATATATATACTGCTACAGCAAGCACTAATCGTATATTTGAACGTTGAGCAGCGAGATCATTGACTACTGATACAGGAGAGAACCAATCAGCTCTGCCATGTGATAATGATATCATTAGGTCAGATTGAGTTAGATCTATAGGAATCCGCTATCTGAGTTTCATGGTTCTGTTAGTAAGCTACCCAGACTCCTTTGAAAGGTTAACCAGTTTCAAAGCAGCTTCTCTAAAACTTCTGTTATTCACAGATGCCCTGAATCAGAGATGAATACGGTACCAAAACGAATTTCAGTTCACACCCTTACCTCTTTTTCATCTGTTGGTTTGGAAGGTCTGGTCTTTGTGTAGTGACACCAGACTGACTACACATTCAAACTATGGAATATTCTTACTGTGCAACACCTTGCTTCTAGAAAAGTCCACTTTTTTTTTTTTTTGTCGACAGATGGCTTCAAGTGTAAAAGAAAGACGCTAGTTGCTAAGCTACACACATCCTGTTTAGAAAAAAGCTAATCAAATGTATAGAAATGAATACAGGAGAAAAGCATACTTCAACATAGTCCAGATCAAACTCACTCTTGTGGAAAAAGTATTCTTCAGCGTATTACAGAGATAATATATTTAAAATATACTTAACTGTAAGTGCAAACTGAAGTATTAACACTGCATATGAATTGCAAATGTATTAAAATAGATATTAAATGCCATTAGATAAAGTTTAGAGTGACCACCTTAGTAGATCTTAGGCACATCTTCATTTGTAATTTCATAATTACTTATATTTTCTTTGAAAACAACAAAAGACAAACAATGGTTTAAAATGTACTTTAAAGTAACTTAAGTAATACACAGTCATGCACATGTACTCGAAGTACATTTACAGTCAAAACTAAAATTATTCAGACACCAGATATCATTTTAGATTTTTTTTGTATTATTGGGTGCAGGACACTATAGTTCATTAATGTAAGCGAGGATAGAAAAATAAAGTAAACTGTGGCACATTATACCTAAAAAGCTTTCATACAGTGGATTACCAGTAACATTTATACAAATTTGGGACTGAAAATTATTCAAATATGACCTGGTAGTTGGTTGACCTAAATTGGTATTATATAGTTGTCTATTAAAGCTGACAGCAATTCATTACACACTTTTCCTTCAAAATAAATTTTGGTTTGACTGTGTTTTTTTTTATTTTTTATTAATATTATATTATCTATAAATACAGTCTTAAAAACACTTTCAAAATGTATTGCACAATACAAGTTTTTTTTAGTAATAGCAATCCTGTTTTTTTAGTAATTCCAAAGTATGATATTTAACATGATTTTATACTGTTAAAACGACTGTGAACATTCATTTAAATGTAATAGTGTCGTTTAAATTTAATACAAAATTTAAAACCATATTCAAACTAAATACAGAGAGACATCCTAAATGACCCTGTCACAAAAAAAGCCCCCCAAAAAACACACCACATTCAATGCATAATTCTGCAATGTTTTGGTTTTGTTGTGTGGCAATGTTGTTGTTTCGTGTTGTTTCGTCGGCTACTCACCAAACTCCCTGGGAACAGAGATAGAGTACACACAGCTCTGTCCCGTTGTGTAGTTCCTTGGGAAATTCGGTGACAGCACGGTTCCTTCAGTCCCAGTGGAGCGACTTCCACATGGTGCTGTTCAAACGAACACTCAGATCACTCATTACTTTATGCTTCAACATTGATGATAAACTGCTATTTTTGAGACACCAGCCTTGATAGAACTGATCTTGGCTAGCGAAGCATGCACAAGCCATTTTATGAGTTTGATTAATATTGTTTGGTCTGCAGCAGCAGGCCCAAACTGTTTATTCTCACAGACACTCCTAGACATCCATCTTTACTTGCAGACTCTACCTTGACAGCTGGGCAGCCCCCTGTTCCAGCCAGGCCTGCCATCATCACCCATAATGCAGGTAAGCGTGGAATAGCCCTGGAGGACGTAGCCTGCCTCACAGTAGAAGGTCACAGTGGAACCCAGCTTGTAGTCACTGCCCAACCGAGTGCCATTCATCACATTACCGGGATCAAAGCATGACTCCCTCAGCTTAGCTGTGTGAGATAGAGAGAAGGTGCAGGAAAAGCAAGTGCTGAAAATCACTTTAGGCATAGCTTAGCTTGAGGAATGAAACTCAGATTTCTTCGAAGAAAAAGCCCTTTGGGGGTTTTAAAGCTTGTCTGGTAAGTATGAACTATGAACTGTAACTCTTAAAAAAAGTCTGTGTTCTGAGGGAAAAAAATAAACAGATAAGAGTGAGTAAACACAGACAGGATGTTCATTTTTGGCAGCTACTGTAAATGCTAGTCACAGCCTGACTTTCCTCTACAGTTCAATACATGTGCAATATACTGTATTTTATTAAGAGGGTTTAGACATTTAGGCTCTTGAATTCAGGGTCTACCTTTGTACTCCAGGTGGAAGCCGGTGTAGCTGACAGAGCCATCACTGCGAAAGGCCAGGTACATGGTGTTGGAGCTGCTCTCTATTCGCTCTGGAAGCTTGCTGTCCTGAAAGCTCCCGATCAGTGGGCTGTTGCTGTCTGGTCCATCGTGGATATATAAGAAGTCGTAGTTGGGCTCTATGCTGAAGCTAGGATAGATGATCAAAGAGGAGTTTTCTGAATAGAGGGATCAAAAGCTAGTCTGTGATCTGGATATTTTAATCCTGAGATCAACTTTGCAGACGGCAGTATAAAGTAAAACATGTACAAAGCAAGTGGTGCCTGTTTTAGAATGATAGGGAAGAGCAAACAACAACTAAAATTATACACACACACACACACACACACATTAGTGCTGTCAAATGATTAATTGCGGTTAATCACATACAAAATAAAAGTTTTTCTTTACACAATATATGTATGTGTGCTTTGTATATTTATGATGTATATAACTACATATAGTATATCTTGAAAATGTTTACATGTATATACATTTATATACATATATTATTTGATTTTATATCATATATAAATATACTATATACTTTTTTTCTTAAATATGTACATAGATGTGTTTGTATTTATATACATCAATATACACAGTATACACACTTTTACAAACAAAAAGTGTTTGAACGCAATTAATCGTTTGACAGCAGTATATATATATATATATATATATATATATATATACATACATACATACATATAATACTTAATTACAACTTCATCATGTAATTGAATTTACATAAAACACTATTATTATTATTATTATTATTATTAATGAAAAAATACAACTATAACAGTGCTGATAATATGTTAAACATGTAAAAAAATATTACAGTTATTATTTTTTAAACATGAAATAATTATTTAGTTGTTATTAATATTAGCAATATTATAAAAAATATTTTCTAATACTTCAAATAATATTCATACACCTTAATACATAAGTAAATTAAATACAATTTTAAATATAAAATGAAACAAAACAAAATAAAAAGAAGGTGCTTCCAAACAAGCCACAGAACTACTTTTGGACAATAGAATTACAAAAAAATGAGAGCAGATAACATTCCTGTCAACCTAAATGCCTGTCCATATGGCCTGCATGATAGTTAAACATTAGGGTTGAACATTTTAAATAAATATCCAGGAACTAAAACAGTTCCAGCACAGTATGAGCATTTTAGCCACGCTCTAAGATTTCCAAGACAGAGAACCCCACATATAAACACTTGCACCTTTTCATTTGCAGTAAGGTGTAATGATAAGGTCTCGCCCATCAGTGGAGTCATTTGCATGAGATGGATTGTGACTGATCCAGATTTACACCCCCTCTTTTCCCCCATTATGCAGAGAGCGAATGCTAAGCATGCCTTCCACACTTCACTGCGTCAGAATCCACTGCTTAGGGGTTATTATAGGATAATTCATACACAGGATAAGATCCTTTACACCACATTAAAAAAGCCATTAATTTCTGATAAACAGATGCATTGGGCCCCCCCCACACTCCATACCCTCTGTAGCTGTCAATCAGAAAACAATTATTTCTGCAGTAATCAGGTTGATAGCACAAACTGTACTGTTGTTAAATAGAGAGACACCCGGCTGGGATTACATTTGTAGTATTGCTAAAAGAGGTCACTTTTTTTCAGAGGGCAGGTGCGCGTGTATTGTTCGTTTCCAGTTTCATTGTGGACATATTTCATATTGTGGATTTTTTAAGGAGAAAGAAGTCAGTAATGGACTGTGTAATGAAAGTCTTTGAGATGGAACCGAACGAGAGCTATTTATTAAAAAACCTGTTTGAGACATTGCCCTTTTGGCAAAACTCCAACATGTTTATTTACTCAGAGAGAAGACAAAATTCAAATGAGAAAGAGTCTACTTCAGACGTAATGCCAACCACAAGAATGACACTACCTGCTCCATCATCTGTTTTGGGGCTGATGTATGGCTTTAACTAGTAGCTGTGAAGGTTCTAAAAAATATTAGGTGGGGAAAACTCACAAAACAGCTTCAAATGGCAGCTCCTGTTGTGATAAATGTTGTAAATTGTGACACACAGGCAGAACGGAAGATTGTTTTTGAGTTATTGCTGTCATTAAAGGAACTGCTCTTAGATGATGAGTCAAAGAGAAGAGGAGGCAAAGTTTAAACGTTCAACAGTCGCCGATATTTCAAAGTGCGTGAGAAACGGATATTCAGTAGGAAAAATGCTGAAACCTAAGCACTTCTTCTTCTGCTGACTGCGTGCGAATCCTGATTAATATTCCACGTCCTCACGCCTGGACTAGACCCTCGTGACACCCTTTGATCCAGGTGGAACGGAATCGCATGCTAGCGCTGCTATTAGCATTAACATGGAGGGAGGACTACGTCGACTGTCAAATACGACAAACTCCTACAGCTCTCGAACTTAACCCAGCACTGACCCTGGCTGGACGGAGAATCCTGCTTGCGGCTTGAGCGCCTCTACGTGTTGGCTAAATGAAAAATGGACATAATTAGCAACATGATTGGACTGTGAAGGAAATTTATCAACCCTGCTTTTATACTAATTGGTCACATCACTCAAGGCAGAGACATCGCTCTACACCTTTAAGGCAAGACGAGGGGAAGCTGAAAATAAGGACCACCGTCAGGTTCATTACAGACAAAATGAGCAAAGAATTCCAGCTGGGCTCATTATCTCTCCCAGACATGAAATGCATTTTAATTCAGACAGTGATAGCCGTCGCCGCTACATAATTACTCAACACGTCGACTGCGGCCATGTCGAAGGACACCATGGCCGCTCATTTTGAATTCAGCGTTATGACACAGCAGCGTCTAAATGAACTCGTGAACTTATCAGTTTGAGATATTATAGCTCAAGTGTGGGCATAAACGAAAGGCCAGGAATAAGCACACCGCGAGATTATTTCCGATAGCGCGTCTTACTGTCTCATCGGCCACAATTCAAAACTCGCTGACCCCAACACAACAGAGGGTTCAGCTGATATTAACCTTGCGACAGAGAACCGCACTGTCTGCATTCTCAAAAACATCCTGGACACCAGTGGTAAATACACAAACTTCCCTGTACATTCTGACACAAACACTAACCTGAAGCTGCTAATATATATCTGATTGCTCATAAACGGTGCATAAAAACGTTCTAATACAATATAATATAGAATTGAATATAATTTTTATATAATCTAATATAAAAGAAAAAAACAAACAAACATATCTCCTTTATTTACACACAATTGCACACAGATTTATGCATAAATCTGCATATTTTCAGCATCATTACTCCAGTCTTCAATCCTTCTACTATATTAAAATGTCTTGAGAAGGATCATGTGACCGGAGCAATGATGCTAAAACGACATTTGAAATCAGAGGGTAAAAATTACATTGTAAAATAAATTCAAATAGAAAGCAGGTATTTAAAATAGTTAACTATTTCACAATATAACTGCTTTTGCTGTATTTTGAATCTAATAAATGTAAGCTTGGTAAGAAGAACAGAAGATAATTCTTTCATCACACATCCAATTTGGCTGAAAAATTACTCCCAAAAGATCATTTCAAATCATTGCTGTGTAAAGCATCAAACAGACATTACAGAAATAGCTTATGTTTGATTAGTTTATTACATATACGGATGAGGCAAATGTCATTTTTGGGTGAATTATACCTTCTCTCTCTCTCTCTCTCTCTCTCTCTCTCTCTCTCTCTGTATATATATATATATATATATA
>JAUYWG010000056.1:12714670-12724855 GCA_034779775.1 Enteromius afrohamiltoni
TATATATATATATATGTATATATACACACACATTCAGTCTTTGTATCTGCCCCAGTGGGAATTTTTATTATGAGTTTCTTAATAAAAAAAATCATATCATTCAACAATCTAAAACAATACCACAGCCATATAGAATAGCTTATAGATTTCTTTACCTGATGAATGCAAGAGAAAGGACGTAATCAGAGTTGACGGCTATGAGCCAGTCGCAGTCCTTGCTGTGCGGGTATGGATGAGGGAAGTTGGGCGACAGAATAAACCCAGAGGAACCGGTGAGATTGCCCCCACACGGAGCTGGGAAAACACAGAGGACTCATATCAGCAGCATATGGGCATTAGTAACACATGAGGAGAATCTCTTATTAAAACATGCGGCTTGAACATCTGTGCGAACCAGAAGCCCAGAGAAAGAGTGCTGGAGTGAACATGCAGAGACAGAGATATTGAGAAAATGTTAAGCTCCTCTGAGGAACCGGGCCATGTAAAGCGCTCATATCTTATAAATGAGAATAGGAACTACAGCAAGAGAGAAAGGTTATTTAGAATATGAAAGGATAAGATGAAAATCCTGTACCCTCACTTTTCTGCTTCCAAAATGAAGTATCTTTTGAAAGAAAGAGACAATCCGTATCTCGTAACTTGATATTCATTCATTTGGGCACACTTTCATGTCACAGAGATGATAAGGAATCTCAATGGTGTCGGGTCTCTCAGTTTGCCCGACAGCTCTTGAGAATGGGCTGATAAAAACAAAACTGCCTAATTTTAGAGCACTTTTTGGACACAAGTTCTGTTGTCAACATCTAAAGCCATATGTAACAATTAACTCAGCCTCTTAGATGTCTCAAGATTATGAATATGCATTATGAAAACAAGTAAAACAATACTTCTTATGTATGAGGCTTTGTCTAATGTTTACAGATCAGCATACACTCTTTTTCAAAACATCAGGGACACACATTTTTGAGTCAGCTGTTAAGTACTGTATGTATTCTAACTTAAACTAACCTACAAGGAAAGGTAGCTAGTTATATATACATATATTTCTGTCAGTAGTCTTTTTGACTGAATCTAACAATTAAAATCATATAACAACTTACATTCTAATTCAATTAATTACATGCATTTAAATCAACTCATACGCGGCATCTGTTTTGTGGTTTGAAGTGACTACAAACATATAATGCATAATAAAACATGACTTGTTACTACATTTGAATACAAAAGAACTATTAAAGCCTAGCTTGTACATTAGTAAATTATTTTCGTGAAAGATTCAGCCCCTTCACGGTTGCTCACAGCTGTTTGTGCGTGTTTTGCGCAAATCAAGCATGATAGCTTTAAGCGATTGCATCTCTTATCGACAATTAATCGATCACCTGACATCCCTATTTTAAACGACAACAACAAAAAAATGCAGTAAATTAACTGTAAATTAAATATAATTTATACAAACCAACATATGGTCCCAAACTAGCCTGCTGCCCTTCTTAATCTATTTATTTGATTGTAATATTTGTTTAATATAACATTATAGCATAAAATGGTCATTGTTAGTTTTATGCAGCTTTGCATTATTAATTCTGACCGATTTATTTATTTAATTAAATTCCAATATAAACCCTTACCTATACAGACAGGAGGGCTTGGTTGCCAGTAGTAGCGGTTCTCCACTTGTATGCAAGTAATCTTTACATCTCCCTGCAGCTCATACCCAGGATCACACTGAAAGGTCACTGTATCCCCAGGCTCCCGACCATCTCCATTGCGACTGCCATTCATAGGCACTCCTGGATCCCTGCAGGCAGTGGCCACTGAACCTAGAATCACATTCAAAACAAATTAGCAGCTAATTAGCAACTTATGAGCAGTTACTGTATCCTGTGAATCGAAATACAGCGCTCCAGCCAGAACTCCAGAAAAAATAAATCAACTCACTTGAGAACTCTATGGCAAATCCAGACTTGCTGATATAGAAGTCAGTCTCGAACTGGATGCTAACCATGTTGAGGGTGCTGTGGATGTTCTCCGGCAGCAGAGAGCCGCTCACCTCCCTCAAAGACATCTCGTTCTCTGGAGGCCCGTCCCATACCCTCAGGATGTCGTGGGATGCTTCTGTGTCGAAGGCTAGAAACTGCAGGCTGGTAATATAAAAATAAACACATGGAGATGTATCCAGTCATACTTCATTAGATGCACAGTGTACAGTGATAGAAACAAGGGATTGTCTGACATACAACAGATGTGCCATTCATTATTATTCCAATGCATAAAACAAAAAGCATGCAAGAGTTATTATAGTTTACTGAACCTAATACACTCTGAATACTGAAAACTGAATATGTGGGAAACAACTCTTAAAGGTGCTGTATGCAGAACTGACACTTTACTGTTAACTAGGTATTGTGGTCCAAATTCAAAATATTGGAGAGGGGTTTTTCACCTTGCCCCTCCTTCTCAGACTTGACAAACATGCAGGTTGCCAGATTGATGACACCAACAGGAACGAGCCCATATGACAATATATGAAGTGAAATATGCTGTATTTTCTGCCAAATGGCAACCCGGGTGCCGAAATACAATTGGGCGGTGGGGGAGTTTCACACACCAAAATAGAGGCCGACCTTCCGGGCCTGTGAGAATAACTCACTGTAGCATTTTGGATATTTTGGATAAACAAGTATGTTAACTTAACATGTTTCTTAAATATCTGCAAACATATTATGGTATTTTTATGCTTTAGAGTCAAGAACATACATACAGCATTATTAAAATTACCAATCACATCTGAAATAAAATGAATAAAAACTTTAGTGTCAATAAAAAAAGACACAACTACTAAAATATTGAATCTACGTATATTGAAATTACGTAAAAAAATAATGATCCTAATAAATACATTCAATTAAGTGTTCCATATTTACACCATTCAGCAGGTATTCCAGATTTCCTGCGAATACAGTATATAAGAGTTTGATTTGGCAGAAATGAATGTTCAAAATTCTCTGCAGAGCTGTGACAGATCACACAATGCTAGTGTCAGACAATCATATCACAAATATTATGCTCCAGGGTTCAATAATTGAGGAGAACAATTGCATCTCCTTTCTGAGCGGCAGACCTTGATAACAATTTAGCAATCTGGTCTGATCGAGACATCAGCCGCAGATGAACAAATAATGAATGAGTATAAGATCTCAAAAAGCTTTTGCTGCTGAGAGAATTGGAAAGAGGACAAATTATTGGGTTGTAGTGCAACATTGAAAGTGCAACAGCGTTTTAAGCTTTATAATGAGTTTGTCTGTGCAGGTGGTAAACAAAGAGAGTAAATTTACGAGGAACCGTCAGTTCATCTGATGTCTCCTTTTCTCTCTGTACATCAATGGCCAGGTCTGCCATTAGAGGTTTATTAATAGATAAAGACCTCTAGTCTCAGCTGAATTCGCTGGCTGCATTATTATGGGCTCGGTAATGTTCCAATCACTAATTCTAGAGGAAGACGGACAGCAGATGGACAGTTGGAAGCGAATACTTATCAGCACCTGATGATGTTGCCCGAATCCACCTCGACGACCCAGGTACAGCGCAGATTGTTGTCATAGGGGAACGGATAACCTGGTGACAAAATGCGTCCTGATGTATCCCCTTTAAAACGTCCGCCGCATTCAGCTGGGAAAAAAGAAAGGACAAAACAGGGAGGGAGGACGAGACAGAATTGAGAAGAAGAATTAAACAGTGGTGGTTTTATGCATCCTCTCACACTTGTACAAACACATCGTGGCCCCTGAAGATTTGCAGGCAAGCGCTGAAATAATTAGGGGTGCCTGGCAAACAAGCACAACAGGAGTGGGGCAGTCCGAGAATAAAAAGCAGTGTAAAATGCGCGGTTAGATCAATAAAGCACCGTGAGGTTTTCAGACATCTAAACACGGTGCAAAAAGTTTATGGATCGTACAGAGTAACAATTTATTTATTTATTTTTGGATCATTTTTGGTAGGTGCTGAAGATTTGATCTGCAGTGAACCAGTTACCTCGCCCAGTATCCTAGTATTGGTCATATTTTATTTTATATCATCAACAGATATTGATAAAATATGATCAATATATTGATGAAGCCCATAACTCAGTCAACTACAGACAACAATGTGTCATGTATTGAGTCTTGGGTTTAACTGTGGTGGGAAACAGTCCCATTAGACTAAACATACTAATTTATTTTACCTCTAATAAAATTGTGCTGTAAACATGCATATTTAGATGCGTGATTCCATCATAACCATCTTTATTGTTTGGCTTCTTAAAGATTATTTTATAAGAAATAAGAGGAACACAAATTATGAATATCCTTTAACAATTTTACCATTAATCATTATTATTAATATATATGAATAAATATATTATAAGGAGATATGTCATGTGCTGGAACGCCACTCTTGCATGTTAGAGGAAGCTTGATATTACAGTTTAGAAAGTTTTAAATATGAATATAGTTTTCATACTAAAAAGCTTAGATTCCCTTCAGGAGGCACCCCCCAGAGCTGTGTGGAGTCTTTTTTATTTATGCACTCTAAAATCTCAGACCCCATTCACTGCTATTATAAAGCTTGGAAGAGCCAGGACATTTTTAATATAACTCAGATTGTATTAATCTGAAAGATGAAAGTCATATACAGCTAGGGGGTAGGTAAATCACTTTTGGGTGAACTATCCAGCATACAGTATTTTAAGATCAATTCACACTGCCCCTAAAAACAACTTATTTATGAAACGTGAACATTTAGGATTAATGAAACAGTGGCTATGGAATTAAAATGGAATGGAATGATCTGTGATGCATATTTAGTAGACAACTTAAACTACCAAGCATTATAAAGAGATTGAAGAGTATTTTACGGAAGTTTAATATCTAAAAGTCCCCACTGTTGAAGATTCACTCAACAATTGTTTCACCGCTCCTCTATTCTCCCCGACTTCCCTATAAGCAGCCAAGGTGATTTGTCAGCTTCAAGTCAGAGCATCAATCAAATGAACAAATGAGCCTGACGTCCATTTTGATGCCTCCTGATGGCATTCAGACTAGCCACTTTAGCCCTCTGTACCCGGTTCATTATTAGTCGGCTTTCACAAGCACTTTATTAGGAAACTTTAATTGCAGGCACTCTCTTTTCCCCTCAGACCCCTTTTCTATCTTCCTCTATCCTGTCTTTCCTACTCTCCCTCTTGTAAAAAAACTGCAGGGGCCGGGAGGAACAGTTTCGACAGAGACATGCACCGTTTCTTAATGATTCCCTTTTCAGCAATTCCTGTCACTGAGCCTCATTTGCATAAACCATCTACATGACAAACAATGGACGCACAGCTCAATGAAGCCTGAATAACAGGGTTCAGATTGCGACTTGATTAATCTGAACATTAGAGTGTTTTTTAGACATCCGGAATAGAGGCATCTTCCAAACGTATTCCTCCCCAGCGTCTCGCTAAACCAACATCCTGCCATGTTCATCGCTCATCAGGGCAGCGTCTCAATCACGTGTCACCGGACGGTTAGGAGAGCTCAATCACCCCTGATTGGCTGCTCAAACGTTGGAAATCAATGCAGGAAGATTAGGAGTTGAAGGGGCCTCTGGTTTGAGGCAGAAAATTCCTAAGTTCTCTCTTAGCGCAATTATGACAACATGACTTGTTGAGCCGTCTCGCGCTAGGTGTGTTTATGACTGTACGTTTCGGAACTGCTGTTGAGAGGAATGCTGATTTAGCATTGCGGTGGTGTGGCTTTCTCTGCACTGAAATGTCTAATTCACACCCTTTACCTATGAGCTTGAATGAAAAAATATAAAAATAGTTAAATATTTCATCTCTAATAAAAAAAAAATAAAAAGAGGATACGCCTTCTATTTTGATATATCTCACTTTTTCTAAAGGTCACATCAAATGACCCGCACATTTCGCCTGTCAAAGGAAGTGAAATATCCTCCACATTATTAAATATGTATTATTAATGCTGCCTGAAAAATATCAGCCTGAAACTTCTAGGCTGATTAGTATTTTGCAAGCCTACCATCGGTTTTGACGTAGAAATGAGAGGAATGTGAGTGGAAAACATGCTCTGCGCTTAACACAGGAAAGTCACTGTGTTTTATCTACGTCTGCCGCACGGAAGCAATTTGGACGAGCGCTTTGAGTCTAATCAGAGCTCATTAAGACTAAATCTAATAGTGAGCAAATCTGATCTGGGTTCAGCAGACATACCAATACCCAACTCATTGGAGGCTAAATCCCCATAATCACCATTCATCAGGAAAATGAAGGAAGTAATAGCGGCACACAGTCCTATCTCAACCCCGCTTGATGAAGAATCATCTCCGTAGCTCAGCCGGGACCCCCAGCATCAGCTACAATATTAAAAACCTGCACTATTAATCGCAGCTGTTGAGAGGGGCTTCCACCATCGCTAATTTTGCTAAGACACGTTTGCAGTTTGTACTCATCTAAAAGGATTTACTTTAAAAGGTTAAAGGCAGCATAATGTGGCTTTTTAAGAGCTTGAATGTGCTTTTTCTTGTGAAAAATATAAGCAATATTGCTGCTTTGCTAGCTACAGAGACTGGGAGGGGCTTATACTGCAGCCCTTGATAATTATGACAAATGGCTGAGAGCAACATTGAGCTCAGTTATAATAACCAGAAGGAGACATCAGGCTGGAATGATGCATATTCTCTAATACCGAAGTTCAAATGTGGTTTCTATGACAACAAAAATCTCCATGCATGACTGAAAGGACGTTAAAGACAGGAAACGATCATTATGTTCTAATTCCAACATGCGCCATTCTGTAGTCCATGAATTTGCCTGTTTGCATTATATTTCATTAGGTTACCCAATGGCAAAACAAATTAATGAATATATGCAGGCAATAGCATTATGAAATGCTCAAAAAGCCAATATGCTAGTGATATGCATGCTAGTTAATAATAAGAATTTAATTACAAATTAAAGTGTTGAAAACTAATTTCTTTAATATGCTAATTTATATATATACAGTATATATAGTTATGCACTTCTTTTAATTTAAGACATTCAAATATTTTTTTTTCTTGGTTTTTCACTTGTAAGGCATCAGAAAAATAAGTTGCCTATATATACAGAACAACCTTGAAACTTTTAAATCACCCACCTGATTCCTTATGCTGCATTAAGCTCTGGTTCTGAACGAATGGACCAATATATTGTACCGAGTCACCGTTAACGGTAATGATCCTTTGTAACTTCTATGCTCTTTCATTTGGTATGCACAACACTCAGTACAAGTGCATTATTAAATAGCCACATACATGGTGGTACATTTACATATAGTCTATATTTATACTAGAACATTTATATTAGATATTAACAAACAGATATTCAAAATCAAAAGATAATAATCTGAAAAAATGATATCTGAAAAACCTCATTGTCTGACAACCTGAATTAACAGCTCTTTTTTTTTCAGCCGATTCATAACGTAACCTGCTTAATGCAAAATACAGTAACATCTGCAAGTCACCTCAATTGTACAACATACAAATATACATTTTACTGTGGTTTTTCTGGCTTTAGTCTACTAGGATGCAAATGGTGGTGCTGTTACAAATAAATCACATGGATTTATTCAGTAGCATCATAAGGGTCTGAAATTTATTGACATGGAAAGGCTTTTATCTTCCTAGACTCAAACAGCGACTTTGTATTTTCAAACAAGGCAAAGCTGAGAGAATTCAAAGACTGTACTTACTCTGATTATACTCATCTATGCCTGTGACCCTGCTTCAAAGTACACTAATAATTTACTGCACATGCTTTCTACGTAGTTTGAGCTGCTGAAGTCTTACCGATGCAGGAAGGAAGAGGATTATCCCAGGCCCGCCTCTCTCCCGTCATGCATTTGAGCACGCCGCTGCCGTGCAGTGTGTATCCGGGGTCACACTTGTAGGTGATGGTGCTGCCAGAGAAGTGGCCCTGGTCGTTGACCTTGAAACCAAACTGGGGCACCCCAGGGTCCTCACAGTGAGAAAGCTCGAAACCTGTAAGGCATTATGGCTGTTAGCTAACCGATGGCTGCTTGACTCCAGACAATGTCAATATTTCTTAAGAGTAGTGCTTTTATTCTACTTTTTATGTCATTTATTAAACATCCCGGCATAAACCTGTCACAAATGTAGCATTATGATAAGTTTAGCAAGACTAGATTTAGAATAAGACTGAGAACAAACCATTCTGCATTCAGCTTTATGAGGTCATTACAGCGATGATTGCAGAAATATTCCTTTGCCTGATATTTTCATGCTGCTCTGTGGCAAAGCTGTAAAAGTTTGCCATTAATGTGATCATTAACGGCAACAATTTGAAGTTAAGATCCTACTGGGCTGGTAGGCAGAGACGGTCCCTTGCTAAGCAGGCAGAACAATTAAGATTAAGTGCTTGGTTAATTTGGAGCCATAATCAGAACCAAAGCACAGACTCTCTTACTGTGCGACACATCCTGTTATTAATTGTATAGCTATGACTCATTATCATGAAACAGCCAGTACTCAGAAATAGCCGAAAACACATGGTAGCTTGCTCAGTATATCACAGAATTTTAATTAAGGATCATTTTTTCATAGTTTATTTTTATAGTAACGTTCATTAACAAGCTATTAAACACTATGCAAATATTTACATATACAGTAGACTAGTTTTTCCAAGAAATTATTTATTTATATAATGTAAATACCAGGACTGGGTTTTGACACAAATTTCATGATTTGATTCAATACGATACTCAATTGTATTATATTTTATTATATATAATGAGCATAATAATATGATTTTTAATTCAGTAAAGTTAATTAGCACGATTACCACATTTTAGCTCTCTAACACACACACACACCAAAAAAGATCAACTTACTGTGACAAAGTTATTCAAGTGTTACAAAGACTGTGAGGGTGTCTTGGTTTAGCAAAATCCTCTTATCTCAGACTTTACTCTCTTAAAAATAATAGGTCTCTTAAGATGACCACATAGGGACTTGTATAGCTTATCAGCGGTCCACCATTAAGCTGCAAGTTGTTAAGTACAGATAAACACAACAGCACTTAGCATCAACTGTAGGTGGAGACAACAACTTTACTAAAATCTGACACCCAGATTTGATTGCTGATTGATTACAGGTCTTGGTTTTACAGCACGCTTGGGTTGAGATTAGGACTCGGGCAAATAAACAATGCTATTTTAATCAGCTACATTCTCCTCCCTGTACTGGATCAGGTCTCTAAATTACAACATCTAGATACCGGAGGTGGCCCGGCTTCTCTGGCTCTCGCTGACCTTTATTATACACTCAAATGGCTAATCCTTCAGGGGGAATGGAATCGTAGACAGACAGGGATTTAGTCGATTTCAAATGAGATAGCCCACCAGCAGGTTAATACTTTACCCCCCACCGGAACTAAAACCTTGTTGAATCCCACACTGCGAGCACAATAGCATTAAAGCGCTCGAATTCAGACCAAGTTCCTGCACAACTCTGGCTCTGGGCCAACAAAGCCAAGGTCAGTGGAGACACAGTCATGTTTCTCCTGGTCCACTTCCCGATAATCCCTTTGAGCTGACCAAAAGCTGATTGTTTCGGGTGTTCTCATGCTTTTGTTATGTCCTTCCTGTGTAAGAAAAAGCTTTTCCTATCTACTGGTTGTTGAGTTCTGAGGAAATCAAATCTTTTGGAATTGGGAAAGAGTACGAGGTGATGCAATTACATTTAGTAAATAATCTCTCCTAATAATTCCATACTGCAGATGTGACTAAATGTAATGCAACTGTCATAAGATTTCATGCATTTGCTTTTTATTTTTGATAAAAAAATAAAAAAATAATTGAAGATTATGTTATTTCAAATTGGATGTTGTACCTGCATCAGAATGACAGAAAGTATCAGCTGCACCAGCAAGAAGCAACAATGAGAAGTAATCGTTTGCTGAACCTTACATTAAACATCTATACTTTAATGGTTAACATTTTAAACCACACATTGTGTTTACTTTAATGCTATCTGAGATCAAACCGTATTTAAATATATTAAAACATCTATTTTAACACTGTATGAAATACATTTTTGCTTTTTTATATTAGTGCAATGGTTGTCTGTCGAACATCTGCTATGTGA
>JAUYWG010000056.1:12737990-12749290 GCA_034779775.1 Enteromius afrohamiltoni
ACGCTGAGCGTCCGTGGGCGGGACATAATCGCAGCGTTTATCCAATGACCATCTAGTTTCAAAGCACTGAAAAAAAATGCTCAAAGCAGCTGCACTGAAGTCAATGGACGCTGGGCTTCAACGGGGAAATGCACTGTGACGCTACGGGAATGTAAGAGAAGAAAATCAAATCAGCCAACCTGCTATATCTAACTGATTCTGAACAAACTCGTCTTTGAGATGAACGTTTTCTAATGCATTTTCAGTCAATAAAATGTTAATACAATAGTACATAATTTGACCATTAATTTTGTGACATCTTAAAGAAATCGCCACTGGTATGGGGTCATTTTCATTTTTGAATATCCCTTTTTTAATGGCTGATGAGTTTGCGTCTTTGGTCTGTAACACCTGGAGGAGCTGAGGGTTATTTTTAGTTTTGGATTAAAACATACTCTCCACTTGAGGGGAGGTAGACAAAGGTGGTGTATTAATCAAAATCACTTGACAGTAACACAGGCCTCAGCTTTCCCTCCCATCCATCACCACTATCGATTTTACATTGCAAAAGAAAATAAATAAATGTCCTTTTTTAAAATTAGGACCTTATAGGCAACAATAAGGGCAAAGGGTTAGAATAAACAAGTGTCTTAGACACAATATAGACATAACAGTGCAATTTGAACTTCCTGTTTGGCCTGACCAATGAGTCACAAGGGTTCTTTTTTTAAATTTGCATTTGTTAAAACTGGTGACACCGTAATTACACAGCCCAGCTTTAAACTTTAAAGTTCCTCAAACATGTTTGCTTTAAAAAGTAACTTCACAGATCTCTTCAAGGAGAAATTTGTTAAAGCCAATGCAGAACCACTGAGAATGAGCCAGCTATTTTCCACCTTGCTTTCTTTAATCTGTTTCTTTAGATGAGTTTTTCCGCTGGTAAAGTCTCCTGCAGCATCCGATCTTTCTCTTATAGTGCTATTAATCATATGCGGGTGACGTTTATGAGTTGAGTCAAGCCTGTTCAATGGGTTGCAATAAGAATTACATTATCTGATCACACATTGCGCTTTTTCTCATTCGGAGACCACAGGGCATCTTCCCTGACACATACTTACTGTTAACCTGAACTTAATCGCTTAACTTGAGTGTTAACACATATTATTCAAGACAAGGTGCTGCTTTTGTATGGTTGAGATTATGCTGTGATAAATCAGTATTACATCTCCATTTTAGCAGGTATGAGGTTTTCGATGTTAAGCACCTTGGGATTTGCAAGTAAAGCATTCACATAGATGGTTTGTTTTCTAATCGCATTATAAGTCGTGACTTTTGTGTGTGGAAGGTATTCATTTGTCAGCAGTCTAGTTGTTATCAGTATCTTTATATAATCTTTATATATCAGTATCTTTACATAACCTCGGGCAGTGGTCTGAAGAATGGGAAGCTGCCCACAAAGGCCACATTTCAATTAAAGTCAAAATGCAAACGCAGAGCTGTATAATGCATTCAGTGGCGAACAAATATATTTGTGGCACAACACAATAAAATTTGTATCAAAGGCGCTTTACAAAGCCTGCTGCTTTACAATTTCTGCAGTAAGCTAGCAAAAGGCAACAGTGGCAGAAACTTAAGAACTGGACATGAGGAAGAAACCTTGGGAGGAGCCAAGGGTTTGAGGTTAGCATGACCCTGCACCATTTGGAAGCACATCGCATCTTTCTTTTGCTCTGTTGGAGATTTATTTATTTATCTATTATGGCATGGGATTTTTTTTCCCTTGATATTGTGGATATAAATGGTTATTCAAGCAGTCATTGATTTCAATATTTGCTCATTTGTTGCATGTTATTACTATAATGATCATAATGACCAGTAATAAATTAGTACTGCGTGTCATGTAAAATAAAGAGGATGTGGTGTTAATATGAAAACATGTAGAATTGGTGGTGAATATTTTATATATTATTTGTATTAATACAATTATTATTAGCAGTACTATTAATTTACTAGGGCTTGAAAGATGGAGTCTAAATTCTTTGTTTCCTTAATCACATGATTTTTTTTTTCTCATTTAAAAAAAAATCAATAAACAAGATTCAGAGTAGCTTAATCTAAACATTATGCTTACCTCATAAAAATTATGCTTTAGAAGGTGTCAAATTGCTGATTTGCATGCTGGTACATATTCATCAAAGCCAAAGGCACAGATTGATAAATTGTGTTTCTGAGGGAAGTTGCAGCCCAGTCACATGACTCAGTATATGATGACATGCTTTATGAATCCGTAATCGCCTTATCAATTATTCATGCGAAATCATCACTCATATCATTCGTAATTCATAATGTGTTCTAAAGTTTAATTGCAGCTATGAAAAACTGTTCAATATGTTGATCCCCTTCGATCAAGCAAAAATTTCATGACCATCTCGTTTTCCTCCATTTGTTCATTCCTTTTTTCACTGTAGAGGAAGGTTTAATAATTAGCATAGATATTAAAACTCTATTTTTAAAGCTTCTTTGTTGCAAGCTATATCTTACAGGGCGCGTCTTGTACATTTTTAATGCATTCAGCTTCAGTGCTTCTATTGCAAATGCCAAGGAGAGACATTAACTGAATCCTTGTGATTAAAGCACTGCTTGAGTTTCTCATTTGGAAATGGACTTTTACATCTTGTTCTGTGTTACTTGTAAAAAAAAAAAGTTTTGTGCCAATAATACAGTTCTAACGGTGATATTAATATATATTTATTTCCCGAGTGGATGATTGAAAATGCTCTTACATATCCAAACTAAAAATGGATCATTTATTCTTAATGTTTTATCTGTAATTTGAGTCTGTGTATTATGCAAAGCTGTGAGAGATTGTTCTGAGGCATGGTTCTCTTAAGAGAATCAAAAGAAAAGGGATAAAAGCAGTTGCATTCTGGAGAAGGGCCTATAAATTGCTGATGGAAAGAAACTGCACTTCGGGCTTCGCAGGTTCGAGTACCGGTTTGCAGACTTTTCCCGATCCTGTCCCCCTCTCTCTCTCTTCCAGTTTGCTTCTGTTCTATCACAAGTATGGCAAAATTGCCAAAAATAAATATTAAAATACAAAAAATGAGCAGCAACACTTACTGTAAGCATCTCAGACAGAGCTTTACGATCAGTCTAAAGCAGACCTCTTATGTTCCTTCTATTAATCCTATTCTTTTTTCACACTTAGAATCACACCAGTAATTTACTGTTTATGTTACAGCTTCTCTTTCCGGAAAACTGCCAGAACGGATTGACTGGTATTTTAGAAATGATCCTGTTCACACATGATTTCTAAACGCTAATTTACCAGTAAAGGCTATGTGTGAAAAGGGCTAATGACTATGGAAGGCCCTTATGCTAGTCCCCTAAATAGAAAGCTCATTATGGGGCTCATTTTGATCAGAAATAATTCTCATGCCAACATCTTGTTTCAGAGAACATACAATTGTTCATACGCGGTTGAGACTGAGAACCGCAGGACCAAAAAGACTATTCAGCAGAAAACAATCAATGAGCGGTTAGGGAATCATGTGTTGGAGGAGATACTGTACATGGTTTTGCTCTGAGCATTCAACAAACTTTGCAGTCAGTCCGTTTTGTATTGATGTCTTTCAGATTTTTCACCCAGCAGGGTTTTTAACTTTTTTTGCAATGTCTTTCAATGTCAGTTGACTTCTTTCTTTTGTCTTTTCAATACAGCATCTTCCTTGGACTCTTCCTCTCCTCTCTCTACACAGTCCACAGAGAGAAGCGCACAGCTCTTCTCTAATCAGTATAATTGGGTTACAATGCCGTTAGAGTGAACTTTAGGCCTATCAAGCTTATGGAAAATGTCAATATTGCTCCCTTTAATATTCTGTCATCTGACAACGGGCTTGGGTAGCTGTGACTTCACTTTTGTGTCGGGCTCCCTGAGGGGTTTAGAATGGCAAAATCTCATCTCGTGCAGCATTGAGCAGTTTGCTTTTAATTTAGGAGTAAAAGGATAACAAAAGGACATCCACTGATTATCATCAGGTAAAAAAAATGTCTCTGCCAGCTTAATCCATCCTAGTGCTCCGTAAGGACAATACAAGGAATTGTGAGGAAAGCCTGTATGGCAAGATCTGTATTGTCTGGTCTGGTCTGGCCTGTTCTGTTCTTTCTTTCTCTCTTTTCTTTTTTATCTACTGTCTGTCTATGAATCTACATATCTTTCACAGTGTTGCCAAGTCTGCTGTTTTCTTGTGTAATTGGGATATTTTTGTACTACTGCCATGAGCTTTTTTTTTGCATGATTCTGATGCAAATTTGATAGCCAATTACCCCAGATGAAGTTTTTTTTTGCTACTTTTAGTAGCAGTTGCACTGGTTATGTTACACAGACCTGGCAACCCTTATCTGTACATCCATTTGCATGAGTAAATAAAAAAAAAGGTGTTTTTCAATGAAATTTAGTTCTATTCCTGTTTGTGCTGTTTGTTGACCTTGCTACATAACGAATCCACCATTGAAAAATGTAAAGAACATGAGTATTTATTTGGAGGCGAGAGGGTATGTGTGATTATGTAAGCCTTTTTTAACTTGCTCTACAGACACACACACCGAGGCACACCTACTAACTGGTGTGTGAACAGGTGTGATGTGTTTGGAATTTAAATTGTGTTTCAGAATTCAGTTTACCTGATTATCTGTCAGGGAGGTTGGAGCTCCTGACCCACACAAACACTGCATTGCAGATTCATCAGTTTTGGTTTCCCTTCAGTTTTGTTTCCTGTGGTTCAGAAGGTCATATTCCATCATAAAGCAATTTCAGCAATGTTTCGCCTGCGTTGCTACTGCATTTCAAATTGATTTGTTTTTCCCAAACACCCCAATTTCAAATGTGCTTGTTTCCCTTGTTTACAAGAGGCCTGGTAAATATCGAAGTCCCCTGATGGAACGTCTAGTCATACCATCAAGGCTTGCCACTTTTTTTTTTTTTTTTTTTTTTTACTGTTTACTCCAAGGATTAAGCTAGATTAACACAGAGCAACCCTGTCTTAAGGGAAAAAAGTGAAAGTGAAACGTGGCTTCGGTGAACCCTGTACCAATAGATCATTTCCTGTGAAAACCATTTGTTACGCTGGTCGTCTGAGTTTTCTGGCAACTGCACAGCCAAATTACAAGGGAATTAAGCAATGTGCGCCCCATGATGCTTCCATAATGATAAATGTGTTGATGAGCTAGAATACCGTCTTGCACTCAAGGCGGTCCGCTCACCTCTATCTTATGAAAGAAATGGTAGCAAAATTGCCTCTCAGTAGGCACCGAGCTGTATCAGTGAGTTCATTATGTTATTGTGCCAGATGACATGCTGGATGGAAATACAGGTTATGATATACAGTACAAGAGCTTTCACGTTGCCTTTCATCATATCAGCCTTGTATTGCCAAGCTCCTTTTGAGAAGGTTTGTGTGAGAAGCATGTTAAGATCAAGAGGTTTATAGCTGATATTTCTGGGTTTGACAAACATAGGGGTTTTAAGGCTTGTGACGCCAGATATAAGAGTAATACAAATGCAGGGTAATCATTTAACTACAGCTTTTTATCAATTTGTAAAGCCTCACTAGGAAGAAAGTGAGGAAAAAAAACTTTCAGAAAGAAAAAAAATGTTCTATATATACATATATATATGTATATATAGAACATTTTTTTTCTTTCTGAAAGTTTTTTTTCCTCACTTTCTTCCTAGTGAGGCTTTACAAATTGATAAAAAGCTGTAGTTAAATGATTACCCTGCATTTGTATTACTCTTATATCTGGCGTCACAAGCCTTAAAACCCCTATGTTTGTCAAACCCAGAAATATCAGCTATAAACCTCTTGATCTTAACATGCTTCTCACACAAACCTTCTCAAAAGGAGCTTGGCAATACAAGGCTGATATGATGAAAGGCAACGTGAAAGCTCTTGTACTGTATATCATAACCTGTATTTCCATCCAGCATGTCATCTGGCACAATAACATAATGAACTCACTGATACAGCTCGGTGCCTACTGAGAGGCAATTTTGCTACCATTTCTTTCATAAGATAGAGGTGAGCGGACCGCCTTGAGTGCAAGACGGTATTCTAGCTCATCAACACATTTATCATTATGGAAGCATCATGGGGCGCACATTGCTTAATTCCCTTGTAATTTGGCTGTGCAGTTGCCAGAAAACTCAGACGACCAGCGTAACAAATGGTTTTCACAGGAAATGATCTATTGGTACAGGGTTCACCGAAGCCACGTTTCACTTTCACTTTTTTCCCTTAAGACAGGGTTGCTCTGTGTTAATCTAGCTTAATCCTTGGAGTAAACAGTAAAAAAAAAAAAAAAAAAAAAAAGTGGCAAGCCTTGATGGTATGACTAGACGTTCCATCAGGGGACTTCGATATTTACCAGGCCTCTTGTAAACAAGGGAAACAAGCACATTTGAAATTGGGGTGTTTGGGAAAAACAAATCAATTTGAAATGCAGTAGCAACGCAGGCGAAACATTGCTGAAATTGCTTTATGATGGAATATGACCTTCTGAACCACAGGAAACAAAACTGAAGGGAAACCAAAACTGATGAATCTGCAATGCAGTGTTTGTGTGGGTCAGGAGCTCCAACCTCCCTGACAGATAATCAGGTAAACTGAATTCTGAAACACAATTTAAATTCCAAACACATCACACCTGTTCACACACCAGTTAGTAGGTGTGCCTCGGTGTGTGTGTCTGTAGAGCAAGTTAAAAAAGGCTTACATAATCACACATACCCTCTCGCCTCCAAATAAATACTCATGTTCTTTACATTTTTCAATGGTGGATTCGTTATGTAGCAAGGTCAACAAACAGCACAAACAGGAATAGAACTAAATTTCATTGAAAAACACCTTTTTTTTTATTTACTCATGCAAATGGATGTACAGATAAGGGTTGCCAGGTCTGTGTAACATAACCAGTGCAACTGCTACTAAAAGTAGCAAAAAAAAACTTCATCTGGGGTAATTGGCTATCAAATTTGCATCAGAATCATGCAAAAAAAAAGCTCATGGCAGTAGTACAAAAATATCCCAATTACACAAGAAAACAGCAGACTTGGCAACACTGTGAAAGATATGTAGATTCATAGACAGACAGTAGATAAAAAAGAAAAGAGAGAAAGAAAGAACAGAACAGGCCAGACCAGACCAGACAATACAGATCTTGCCATACAGGCTTTCCTCACAATTCCTTGTATTGTCCTTACGGAGCACTAGGATGGATTAAGCTGGCAGAGACATTTTTTTTACCTGATGATAATCAGTGGATGTCCTTTTGTTATCCTTTTACTCCTAAATTAAAAGCAAACTGCTCAATGCTGCACGAGATGAGATTTTGCCATTCTAAACCCCTCAGGGAGCCCGACACAAAAGTGAAGTCACAGCTACCCAAGCCCGTTGTCAGATGACAGAATATTAAAGGGAGCAATATTGACATTTTCCATAAGCTTGATAGGCCTAAAGTTCACTCTAACGGCATTGTAACCCAATTATACTGATTAGAGAAGAGCTGTGCGCTTCTCTCTGTGGACTGTGTAGAGAGAGGAGAGGAAGAGTCCAAGGAAGATGCTGTATTGAAAAGACAAAAGAAAGAAGTCAACTGACATTGAAAGACATTGCAAAAAAAGTTAAAAACCCTGCTGGGTGAAAAATCTGAAAGACATCAATACAAAACGGACTGACTGCAAAGTTTGTTGAATGCTCAGAGCAAAACCATGTACAGTATCTCCTCCAACACATGATTCCCTAACCGCTCATTGATTGTTTTCTGCTGAATAGTCTTTTTGGTCCTGCGGTTCTCAGTCTCAACCGCGTATGAACAATTGTATGTTCTCTGAAACAAGATGTTGGCATGAGAATTATTTCTGATCAAAATGAGCCCCATAATGAGCTTTCTATTTAGGGGACTAGCATAAGGGCCTTCCATAGTCATTAGCCCTTTTCACACATAGCCTTTACTGGTAAATTAGCGTTTAGAAATCATGTGTGAACAGGATCATTTCTAAAATACCAGTCAATCCGTTCTGGCAGTTTTCCGGAAAGAGAAGCTGTAACATAAACAGTAAATTACTGGTGTGATTCTAAGTGTGAAAAAAGAATAGGATTAATAGAAGGAACATAAGAGGTCTGCTTTAGACTGATCGTAAAGCTCTGTCTGAGATGCTTACAGTAAGTGTTGCTGCTCATTTTTTGTATTTTAATATTTATTTTTGGCAATTTTGCCATACTTGTGATAGAACAGAAGCAAACTGGAAGAGAGAGAGAGGGGGACAGGATCGGGAAAAGTCTGCAAACCGGTACTCGAACCTGCGAAGCCCGAAGTGCAGTTTCTTTCCATCAGCAATTTATAGGCCCTTCTCCAGAATGCAACTGCTTTTATCCCTTTTCTTTTGATTCTCTTAAGAGAACCATGCCTCAGAACAATCTCTCACAGCTTTGCATAATACACAGACTCAAATTACAGATAAAACATTAAGAATAAATGATCCATTTTTAGTTTGGATATGTAAGAGCATTTTCAATCATCCACTCGGGAAATAAATATATATTAATATCACCGTTAGAACTGTATTATTGGCACAAAACTTTTTTTTTTTACAAGTAACACAGAACAAGATGTAAAAGTCCATTTCCAAATGAGAAACTCAAGCAGTGCTTTAATCACAAGGATTCAGTTAATGTCTCTCCTTGGCATTTGCAATAGAAGCACTGAAGCTGAATGCATTAAAAATGTACAAGACGCGCCCTGTAAGATATAGCTTGCAACAAAGAAGCTTTAAAAATAGAGTTTTAATATCTATGCTAATTATTAAACCTTCCTCTACAGTGAAAAAAGGAATGAACAAATGGAGGAAAACGAGATGGTCATGAAATTTTTGCTTGATCGAAGGGGATCAACATATTGAACAGTTTTTCATAGCTGCAATTAAACTTTAGAACACATTATGAATTACGAATGATATGAGTGATGATTTCGCATGAATAATTGATAAGGCGATTACGGATTCATAAAGCATGTCATCATATACTGAGTCATGTGACTGGGCTGCAACTTCCCTCAGAAACACAATTTATCAATCTGTGCCTTTGGCTTTGATGAATATGTACCAGCATGCAAATCAGCAATTTGACACCTTCTAAAGCATAATTTTTATGAGGTAAGCATAATGTTTAGATTAAGCTACTCTGAATCTTGTTTATTGATTTTTTTTTAAATGAGAAAAAAAAAATCATGTGATTAAGGAAACAAAGAATTTAGACTCCATCTTTCAAGCCCTAGTAAATTAATAGTACTGCTAATAATAATTGTATTAATACAAATAATATATAAAATATTCACCACCAATTCTACATGTTTTCATATTAACACCACATCCTCTTTATTTTACATGACACGCAGTACTAATTTATTACTGGTCATTATGATCATTATAGTAATAACATGCAACAAATGAGCAAATATTGAAATCAATGACTGCTTGAATAACCATTTATATCCACAATATCAAGGGAAAAAAAATCCCATGCCATAATAGATAAATAAATAAATCTCCAACAGAGCAAAAGAAAGATGCGATGTGCTTCCAAATGGTGCAGGGTCATGCTAACCTCAAACCCTTGGCTCCTCCCAAGGTTTCTTCCTCATGTCCAGTTCTTAAGTTTCTGCCACTGTTGCCTTTTGCTAGCTTACTGCAGAAATTGTAAAGCAGCAGGCTTTGTAAAGCGCCTTTGATACAAATTTTATTGTGTTGTGCCACAAATATATTTGTTCGCCACTGAATGCATTATACAGCTCTGCGTTTGCATTTTGACTTTAATTGAAATGTGGCCTTTGTGGGCAGCTTCCCATTCTTCAGACCACTGCCCGAGGTTATGTAAAGATACTGATATATAAAGATTATATAAAGATACTGATAACAACTAGACTGCTGACAAATGAATACCTTCCACACACAAAAGTCACGACTTATAATGCGATTAGAAAACAAACCATCTATGTGAATGCTTTACTTGCAAATCCCAAGGTGCTTAACATCGAAAACCTCATACCTGCTAAAATGGAGATGTAATACTGATTTATCACAGCATAATCTCAACCATACAAAAGCAGCACCTTGTCTTGAATAATATGTGTTAACACTCAAGTTAAGCGATTAAGTTCAGGTTAACAGTAAGTATGTGTCAGGGAAGATGCCCTGTGGTCTCCGAATGAGAAAAAGCGCAATGTGTGATCAGATAATGTAATTCTTATTGCAACCCATTGAACAGGCTTGACTCAACTCATAAACGTCACCCGCATATGATTAATAGCACTATAAGAGAAAGATCGGATGCTGCAGGAGACTTTACCAGCGGAAAAACTCATCTAAAGAAACAGATTAAAGAAAGCAAGGTGGAAAATAGCTGGCTCATTCTCAGTGGTTCTGCATTGGCTTTAACAAATTTCTCCTTGAAGAGATCTGTGAAGTTACTTTTTAAAGCAAACATGTTTGAGGAACTTTAAAGTTTAAAGCTGGGCTGTGTAATTACGGTGTCACCAGTTTTAACAAATGCAAATTTAAAAAAAGAACCCTTGTGACTCATTGGTCAGGCCAAACAGGAAGTTCAAATTGCACTGTTATGTCTATATTGTGTCTAAGACACTTGTTTATTCTAACCCTTTGCCCTTATTGTTGCCTATAAGGTCCTAATTTTAAAAAAGGACATTTATTTATTTTCTTTTGCAATGTAAAATCGATAGTGGTGATGGATGGGAGGGAAAGCTGAGGCCTGTGTTACTGTCAAGTGATTTTGATTAATACACCACCTTTGTCTACCTCCCCTCAAGTGGAGAGTATGTTTTAATCCAAAACTAAAAATAACCCTCAGCTCCTCCAGGTGTTACAGACCAAAGACGCAAACTCATCAGCCATTAAAAAAGGGATATTCAAAAATGAAAATGACCCCATACCAGTGGCGATTTCTTTAAGATGTCACAAAATTAATGGTCAAATTATGTACTATTGTATTAACATTTTATTGACTGAAAATGCATTAGAAAACGTTCATCTCAAAGACGAGTTTGTTCAGAATCAGTTAGATATAGCAGGTTGGCTGATTTGATTTTCTTCTCTTACATTCCCGTAGCGTCACAGTGCATTTCCCCGTTGAAGCCCAGCGTCCATTGACTTCAGTGCAGCTGCTTTGAGCATTTTTTTTCAGTGCTTTGAAACTAGATGGTCATTGGATAAACGCTGCGATTATGTCCCGCCCACGGACGCTCAGCGT
>JAUYWG010000056.1:12759159-12815288 GCA_034779775.1 Enteromius afrohamiltoni
CGGCAAGGAACCAAAACCCCATCCATGAGAGAATGGGAAAAAAAAAACCTTGGGAGAACCAGGCTTAGTTGGGTCCATTTCTCCACTGGCCGGACGCCCAGGACCTAATTTCCAGTTAAATTTTAAACACATGTTAAATTGTGTAAGGACCTATAGTGTGTGTGGAACGGTGTGGACTGGGGAGCTGGATCATCCGGCAAACCTGCTGGTAGGGACAGAGACGGAGTTGGAAAAGCACAAAAGCAAGCAAGCAAAACAATATAAAAATATGGGGTATGGTGGGTGGGAATCAGAACATCAGTGGATGAAGGGTGGCTGTCTCTGGGGACGCGTTAGACAAAAAAGTTTTTTTTTTAAAGAGCAGGGGAATTATGACCTCTGCGGAGGCATGGGGGTAGCTATGGAATAGGGGACCTCTGCAGAGGTGGGGAGGGTTGAAGGATACCTTTGGATAAAGTACCTCAGCGGAGGCGTGAAGGAGGAAGCTTTAAGATAGAGAACCTTTGCGAAGGTTGGAAGAAGAAGTCTCTGCGGAGACAGTATGGTAGAGAAAAGTTGGGGAAAGTGAGCCGTGTTGTTTTGGTCTCTGCTAGCCGCTGCGGGTATTTAGGTCAAGTAAGAAGGTGTTTGTAGGATGTGTCTCTGCTCATGTGATTCCGAAGAATGCGCAAAAGGCGATGTGTGGAAGGAAGGAGAACGAGCCATTTATAGTTAGATTTAGATGCAGTGCCAGCTGTGACCAATCGTCCGCGCTCCTGCTCGAAACTAGTTTATTTGCAAAAACTTTGCTTGTTTTGGTATTGCAGCCTCTGTGTTGTCTTTCGAGACCAGGCTTTTTCCCAGTGTATTCAGAGGGCAGACAGCAAGACGATCAAGGGGTGATGCATACGGTTTGAGATAAAAATTAAATCGAGCTAAAATACTGCAACATTTAAAGTGGATACTGCACGAAATAAAACAAATTTGTGGACATAATAAAAACTTTAAACTATGCTTTAAATTTAGCATAATTTTTCTAATTAAAATGGACAAATAATACTTTATAAAACTGTCATTATAGCACCAAACTAGGACAGGAAAAAAAAAAAAAAAAAAAACATTTCCAAAGCAATTAATCAGTTGCAACGTACAGTAGCAGTGACAGTACTCACAAATGCAGATGGGGATGTTGGCAGACCACTGGTTGTTGTTCTGACAGGATATTGTCTTCTCTCCAATAAGCTCAAATCCAAATTGGCACTCAAAGCGTAACACGTCGCCATTAGAGAATCCATCTCCTTCTCTCATCCCATACAGAGGGGTCCCTGGGTCCCCACAGCTCTCCTTGTCAATTTCTACAGAGACAAGACGTAAATAATAGTGAGTGCTAAACATCACATTTCCTATTTCCACTTCTGCAGTCAAAAAAGAAACCTTTTATCTTTTCACTGTTAATAAAAATTGCTGAAGTTTTATATACAATATCCATTGGAGGCCAAAATGATTAGAATACTGGTATGTACAGCAGCTAAAATGGTCAGTTGTTTCTATCTTTTGCTGTAGTGTATAAGTAGGAAATAACAGTGTACATTTCCAAACATTCATTTTGCCATTAATTGTAATAATTTTTGTTTGCAAAGGAGTCTAACAACAGCCAAATGCTCCAGACAGAGATCTGATATGATCGTCGTCCAGTCTGTCTGGAATGACAAGAAGAAACAGAACAAACTGAGACAGACTAAATCCAGAAGACATGTGGCAACATCTCCAAGATGCTTCAAGTTCACCGGGGTGGTGGAGGAAGCTAATCAGACACTAATCAGACAGCATCTTTTTGGTGCAGCCTGTGGCTGGAAAAAGTCTTGCTGGTTGAGCTAGTTAAGAGACTGTCTATTACTCTCCATGTTAAAGTGTAAGTTAAATCTACAGACTAGCTTAGAAATCGGCACTGAATTGTACTGCAAAAATCCAATGATGAACTGATTTGATCAGATGTCCTGAACCTTGCTGCACTTAGGGGAAGCTGACGGAAAAACAAAGCCACCAAAACTCTCTGTTCAGCCTAGATAAGCTCCAGCACATGGACCCTTCTGTGCTAGAGTTGGCCATCCAGGACATTCCCACCATGAGTCCAGGGGTCGCTATACCTAGATAACACCTTCCATCTGCATAGAATCGACTCAGTGGGCGGCAGGCTGCTAGAATGGGCAATACATCTTCCCAGACACTTTGCACAGACATTCACAATTGAACTATGAACTCTGTTTCGAATAAGGATGCTTGAGTTTGCCAAAGAACGGACGGTAAGAGAGCGAGGAAAAAACATCTACTAAATTTCATTTAAAACCAAATCAAAGTTTGAACATGTAGGAAGGGGATTTCTCTCGAGGTGTAATGGAGGTCTTTGGCCAATGCTTGATGTATGGCATTAATTTCCGACATGACAGTCTCTTTATGACTACCGCAATGCTTTACTCCATTGGTCAATTGTGAGGGGTGGCTAGGGGAAGGTTAGGCCATATTTACTGCTTTATATTTATGACGAGGCAAAAAATAGAATACAAATCGGCTGTAGGAGCTAATGGTATGTGAATAATCTCTGTCAGCGCTACACTCTGACGTTGAGGTCAGTGTGTCAGATGCGAACTCCTACACTCTTACGCCGCTTAATGTGACTGTAGGACCTCTCTGTGAAGATCAATTGCGTTAACAAGTTATCCAATCAAATCCAAAAGGTTGATTCTGTATATGTAAGCACAGACGGCCCACACAGGGGATGCACGGGACCTGCGTTTTTCTTTCTGAAATGGCCAGGGAATTACAAAGTATCAGTGAACTTTGGCATGTAATATATCAAAAAGCATTTTGAGCATTTACCATATAGCAGGACTCATTAAGCTGGCCTTCACATAAAAGCCTATAAATAAATTTAATCTCAAAACCATTTCTTATTCATTGGAAAATGGCAAGTAATTTATCTCTCCCTTTGTGTATCCCATGGATATTGTTTCATTTCAATAATGCTGACTTTATCTCTCTCAAGAAACTGCTCATTATCGCAAAGTCGAGTTTTATGTGGAGTCGCGACACAAAACGAGGCACTTCTAAAACACGAGTCACATGAGTCGAGTACACACAGGCAAACTCCCAGGTGGATCTCTGGTTTTATTTCTTTGAAGCATTCAATTAAATTAGGTTTTTAAACCATGTTGAGGATATTGAAGCGTTGTGGCCAAACGGAATACAAACTAAATCTTTAAAAGAAGGGATGTTAATGAGCGTGGCCATATGTTGGTGCGTTGAAACTGCGTGCCAAAGCACAGGGTTCAGCTATGGATCATCAATGGCAAACTGCACAAAAAACTTCAATAATGCACAGATTTAATAAAGATTAAAGTAGATTGTTTCTGTATGAATCGTTTAACTTTTTTAAGTTTAAAAAAGGTCATTTTAAAACTCTTGTAACTGAAGATCAGGCATTTAGTCTACGTTTAAATTCAACATTAATTTCTTTCTGCAACAGCTGCGCTTCCTCAGTGTCATTAGAAAGTCAAACTTGAAGTCTTTAAGCAACAAAGGTTCAAGGCTACCAACATCAAATAGAGCATAACTAAACATAGCTTAAGCTTTTATACATATAAATCTAGCACAACCACCTACACTAAGTAATCAATGGCATACTCTTCTGAGAAATTGCAGACACCAAAACAAAAGTCTACTGTTAAAGAATGACACATAAAATGTACAGGAAAATATTATTTAGAAATTACGAATCTAACGGTACAGGCGCTACTCAAAATCCCTGATGCATTGATTTAACTGAGTGACATTTGTCTTATTAATTTTTTTTATTTATATGCCAAAACGCATATAAATAACAACGAGACCGCCAGAGTTAAGAATAATAGGCCGATTTGCATGGTAATGAATACAAAGCATGGTAACACTTCAGCAGTGCCTGACTACACTTTTAATATGTTAATTTAAACCTTTGGGATCAAGTAAATGTGTTATGTTTTTATGTCGTTAAGTTTGTCACAAGAAATACAGCGCACCCTCAGAGGTAAAACATAAGGGGGTGTAAATTCTTCGATGGGAAATGACAGATGTTGCTGTATTAATAAGTAAAATGTAGCCATCAAACTTCAGTCACCATGAGCACAATTAATGACCCATGCAGATTATGCATTTTTCACAGACGTCAGCATAATGGAGTACATTTGTATTGTAAGTATACACTCCTAAATGGGAAAAACTATATCTCTTCTGTGCTCCAGGGTGGCGAGTAACAACCCAAAAACGGGTCGTAGGTCTGCCTATTGTTTATTCTGCCAATAAATTGTTATTTCATGAATAAAGTTTTTATGTGACAGATAAAATAGTGGCAAACACAGGGTGTTACACTTTAAATTCAAACACAAATTAAAGAAAATTAAAAGCCAGGCTTGTTGTGAATGCTTATGTGAAACAAATTTCGGTTTCAATTTATTTTGACGGTCCCTTTAACATATTCTGTTGATTATAAGTAACATTGCACCTACATATCCACTAACTCTCAATAGAGTGCTAGCAGAGTATTAGTAGACTGGTAGGGTTAGGGTAAGAATAAGTTGATATGTACTTGCAAGGTTACTTATAATCTTTTGGGAGACCATTACAATAAAGAATTAGCAGATATTAATTAGAGAGTGTACTAATATTCGAATGAGAGTTAGTTGACATGTAGCTGCATTATTAATTATTGAATTTGAATTATTGAATTATTGTCAACAGATTATTCAAAAGGGACCATCAAAATAAAGTGTTACCCAAATTTCTATATACCTTCAGACTATTCTCCTTACAGATTCGCATCAAAGCCTCTGTAAATTAACTTTTGCACTCAAACCATCATTTTAAATATATAATCCTGTCTGTTTCATGTTGAAGTGACCCTTTTGTGCAAAACCGTGACCTGACAGGTAAATGAACTACTGGGAAACAAGACAATGAAAACCTTAATATTTCTTCCTTTGAATAAATGAGTGCTGTGAACCATTAATAAGTTCATTTTGTGTCTGGATCCCTCAAAGGGCTCTTGATTTATATTATATATCACATATAACACTCACATCATATATCATACGTGTCCTCACTGTGTTCTCATTTTATCTGTGCGTTGGAACACATAACAGAATCTGACATTTAAAATCTCATTTAACCTCACTCAATGATAAACCCGTGATGTACTTTCAGTTAGAACAGCTCCATAGCAATTCTAATAATGCCATTCTACAATAGGGCATGTAATGGTGAATATGCAGTATGAAGAATATACAATTTACAAACAATACATATAAAATGTGTGTGTGCATGTGTGTATATGACAGCAATTTATACGTTCACGCCAGACTCAGCAAACTATTTTAATTGTGGCATCCTGTGTTAGTGGTGCACTGAAAGATTATTCATGCTGCATTATATATGTCCAAGCTATAGAATTTTTTTTTTATCCCCTCATGTATGATTATCGCATATTTATGATTGACGGGTTCAATTACAGTAGATCTACCTAGAATTGGAAAATTAAGAAACAAAGCCACTGTGCTTGTCTGTGGCATTTATAGAATGAATTATAATAGGTGTAGAGAAGACAAACGAAAAAAAGACAAATCTAATACAATCTGTAATATTTTGCTCAACTCTCCCAGGGATATCATACAGTAATCTGTTTTTTTTTTTTTTTTATCTCTCTGGTCTTGCACTTAAGGGGATTCATTTGCTTCTCTGTCTACCTCAGTCAGTCTCTCTCATTATACTGAATGGCACGCTGTTCATCACCCCGACACTAATTTATTACAAAACCTTGAGGGAGGAGAGATAATCAAAGATATGGGTTTTGTAGGGATTGCTGCTTCTATCAAGTGAATGTAGCTCATGTGTACGGGATGAAAGTTAGTTGCCGTGCATTCAGCAGGGACCACTGGAGTGATTTGTGGGAACTGCTTGGCTTTTATGCACGCCGACTACTAAGAATGTATGCTGAATACTTATGCAGGAAATAGTGGACATGTCCAGGAAAATAACGCCAGGCCTTTTGATGTCTAAACCGCTTTGCAGTGGATGTGAAAAACACTTTCTCCCTCGATCAGAAAACAAGAATGAAGGTTGGACATTTGATTGAATCTGGGCTTATGCCAGACAGGTTGTTTGTACAATTTCGGTCCACCCTCTTTTCGCTTTCTGTTTGTTTGCAGTTGCAAATGAAGCTGTTTGGGTGTTTTTTATCACTCTGCCACACTCCTTTTAACCTTGACAATAGGATTGCCACAGTCACAATTAATTATTTGTTGTGCAAAATTGTTTAGATTAAGAAGAGTTTTTTGATCCTACTTGCATATAATTTCAGCAAAATCAAACCAGAGCACTTCGTTTTACAATGAATGTTAAGTCTTACTTATATTTACATTTATACATATTATATTTAGTGTGAGATCAAGTAAGCCACAATCCTTTATCAATAACACATATAGTATATACATATGTATATATATATATATATATTATATATGCTTTTTCGTGACCCTTCCCAAAGTGACAATACATTATTCACATCCTTGTACCTTTGTAGTTGATCTTGAAGCCTATAGATCCCACGCTTTCATCAGACTGCAGGTGAAGCCACATCTGATGGGTCATGCTAACGATGAGGTCGGGAACAAAGCTGCCAGTCAGACTGATGAGAAGATAGAGATCAGACACACATAAACAAAACAGAAGCACATCATACTGAATGTTTAATAGCAGACAAAAGGTTGAGCACTCCTACCCAGTGCTATTTTCCATAGTTGTCCAAACTAAACATTTGCTTCATTATAATTTATATAATGCATCATATATTTCATAAAATATGCCAAATATTTGAGTGGTATTGTACAGACACGTACTTATAGCTATCTTCATTCACTTAAGACAAACGCATCCACATAACTTGGTAATTTACACTAGTAGGATTTTCAATATTCATTTTTGTTTCTGGAACAGCATTCGTATCAAACAAACACTGCCCAGAGCAAATGAGCTTGATTGATAGGAATAGCACAGAATGTCCTACTTGTGTAAATTATGTATCATCTTACCGTCCCAGACTGTGGATAAGAAACTCACACTTGCAAAATGGTTTTCGGGTCTCCTACTTCCCCTCCATCACCGATGGTTAGTGTGTCATAGCCCAGTTCTAGGTCAAACTCCTCAAAGTTAATCTGAATCACCTGTCGGCAGAAATGAGGCATAATGCTTAGCGATGTGTCAAATGAACTGAATTAAACTTTATGGCTCTTGCATAATTGAATCCTGTCAGCTGACTGCAACAGAAAGCGAGAGAAGACGGCCAAAACTCTCTTTACTGAATTTGACAGAGAATAAAGAAACTTCAGCTTTATAGAAGGTAAAAGTGTCCAGAAAACACACGCGAGTTTACTTTGAGCATCCAGGCATGATGAATGTGCTTCTCCTGAACAAACATTGCAAATTAAAATGCGAATTTTGTTTGTTTTTATATAAACCAAATGTACTAATTTTTAAAGTACAAAATCATTTATAATCAGGTTATTAGTAGTACATATTTAGCAATTATTGATTTTTACATTTAGGTTATTTCCCACCTTTGTGCTTTCAGCGTTCTCTCTGTCCTGTTTGAAACAGATACTTATTAAAATATGAATAAATAAATAAGTTATTTAGCACTATTATATGATCAGATATAATTAAATGGGCATTTTTTTAATAAATTAAAAACAAATAATAATACAAAATAAAACGTAATCATAAGCCAACCATGGTTATTATTAGTACTACATTTTTTTTAACAGTTATCGCTTCAACGGGACTGATTATAATCCACCCAGTCAAGGTTATTTTTATTATTATTAGTACTACTTTTTTTATTAAATGGAACTTTTGCAATTAGTTCCTGCCTTTGTGCTGCTAATACACTAATTATACTATATTATTATTGTATCATTATATATAATTAAATGTGCTCTAAAAAACAAAAAATACAATAATTTGGGGGAAGAATTATTATTTTTTGTATTATTTAAAAAGAATAGAATCATAAACCAAAGAATCAAGGTTATTATTATTATTAGTTTTTTTTTAGCAATCACTGCTTAAATATGAGGTTTTTACAGTTATTTCCTGTCTTTGTGCTTCCAGCTTTCTCTCTGTCTTGTGGGAAACTGATCCTTATGAAAGAAAAAAAAATCAATATGAAAATCAGAGTAATTATACCCATTACACTCAGCACAATCAATTGATTCATTCAAAAAGTAATTTGAACTCTAGAGCATATCTTGAATGACTGGGAGTTGGGATAGGAGGATCAAGGCTTTAGAAACCGGGATTAGAGGTGTGGAAGAGCCACAGGCATATGGAGAGGCCTGAACTTTCTATATTGATTAACCCATTGAGAGGTACTGCAAGGAATTAGTTGCCATGGTGATGGGCTCTTCACCATAGCCAGGGCTTAGCAGGTATGGATGTATGAGAGCTACTTAGGACTGATGATTGATGTTCAGACAGCACCTCGGCTCAGATAATAAACTTGTTTTTTCCATGTAACTGAATACAAAATACTCCAGAGTCCCTCTCTCGCTAAAGGTCACCAAATAACAAATGCAGCGCCGATGCAGAGATGCAGGATTTAACGGAATGAAATAGTTGGGAATGAGACTTGAGATCTCTGGATCTATCTAATATTGAGGATACCAGCATAAAAGAATCCATAAACCTGATCCCAGATCAGCCACACAGCACATCAACACAGGGCCTTGCCTTCAGTGACTTGGCCTGCCTGCGGTTGTCATGGCGATTTGAGTCGTAAGCTAATGCTTTTGTTGGAGAGCAAGTGAGGTGCTGAGGCCAGACTATTGAATTGCGAAGAAATAAGGTAATAGAGCAGAATTATGACTTCACAATAGAGCAGAGAGGCTAGTGAAAGCCCTCCAGTGCATTTACTGCGTTTACCGCAGCGTCAGGTCTATTCCATCAAACATGAAAATGCGTCATTCTGACGGGTGATTGTTTTAGAAGCTAATCCAGAATCACTACTCAAACAGCATTCGAAAAATGAATCTGTTTTGGCCTGATGCTGTTCAAACAAGACAGCAGACCAGACACACACACACACCGAACCCACACACCAACACAAGCACACATACAGATACACACACACACACACACACAAAGTGCATTAAATACAGACAACTATTGATCGCATAATAATACGACTCCACATGAATGGGATTTTCTGGCTCATTGGTGACAGTGCATGCCACTGTGTCTCTATCCCTTAGAAAAACTTCACCTGTCCCATTTATGTCCACATTTATGCATTTAACAGACGCTTTTAATGAAAACAATTTGCATTCCAAGTAAGTAATTTGGCAGTTTGCATGTTTCCTGGGAATCGGAACAATTGTTAAATTTTTACAAAAACATATATATAAAAAAACATATAAAAAAGTGAAAGAAAAAATTTAATGAGTTACCATTAAGAGTTCAGTTGTTAATTTGTAACAGTTTTCAGAAATCATGTTTCTTATTGAGAATTCTAATAAAATCTCAATAAAACTGCAGGCGGCTACTCTTATATAACTTACATACAGTATATATATGTATATGTATAAGGGATGCACAATAATCATCAGCCGATATGTAATGCGTATTGTGCGGTAAATGTCGTCATGTACATGATTTAATTTTGAGCATCATTTAGAAAATCGGCTCTATTAAATTCTGATAATATTTCACAGTATTGCTGTTTTTTTTACTTCTTTTTTTTATTTTAACAAAATAAACAGGCTTTGGTAAAATCTTACTGAGCTTTTAAACGTTTTATTTGGTTCAACATTAAGAACGCATATATATGCAATACCTCCAAACACACAAACATGTAATAGCACACATACACAAGCATCTGAGTTGCTTGTGTATACATACAAAGTTGCTACAAAGCAAAATGAGTGTTTACTGTCCAGGTCAATACAAGAAGAAACGAGCAAGTGATCAAAATAAATATATGCTTACAGTTACAAAATTATATAATTAATAGTAATTATATAATAAGAATAATTATTTAATCCATATTATTAATTTTGTTTTATATTTATTTCATAAAAAAAAATTATAGTCTGGATATTATGTATTTTAAAGCTTCTTTAGATAGAATTCATTTAATATAATCATTAGAACCAGAACTAACAGCACATCAATCAACTTGTGCCTTCCATATGAGAGACAATATGTGTATTGTTATTATTACCACTAATATATGTAATTTAATGATATTTCATTCCTACTCTGATTGCTGCTGTTTATTAAACTCAATAAGCCACATGAGGCTGTGTCCGATTGATTTTACATTTGTGTTTGTGTTATGGTAAAAACAAAAAAATCACTGTCATCTGTCATGGCTTATTGCTTTAGTTCAACACTGTGTTCGGTTTATTTTTCCTCGTCCTAAGCTTTATAAAAAAGAGTTTTCATTGCCATCATGTTCACTTTCTTCTGTTCAATGAATTTTCAATCATGTCACTCAAATGAGTCTATTTCAGTAGTTTTACCTGGAGCAGAATTTCAGTACTATCATGTCAGCCCTCCAGCACACGGCGAGCTGTCAAGTCAGGACCATGTCAAACGACAGTAATGATGAACAAACGTTACAGCCTCAAAATGACAGGTAAGTAATTCAAGTTGGCTCCAACAAAAGACATTTAGCAAGAAAATGTAGTTTTGAATCGAAAAACATGAACTAGACTGCGTCTTTTCTCCGTTAGTCATAACAAAATCAACACTTGCTGAAGCTGGGCTGAACTATTTGATGAAAATAATGATTTAAATATTTACATGATCACAAGCGGTGACAACAGGGGCCTTTAAAATCCCAGATTAAATTTGTAGTTTCTCTTCAAAACATCAAAATGGGTCTGTTTTTGTTCTTGTTCCCAGAGGGACAGGAACACACTATGAAGAATGATACATTTTCTTTTCAACGCTGATAGTGAAAAGCTATTAGTAACCCTTGAAAAGGTTTTTTAAAGCTCCTGATGCAAGTGTGATGTTGGGAAAGAATACATCCTGAAAGATGCGCTTCTGGGTATCCCATTTGTGACACAGATAAAAGGCAAGATCGAAAAAGATTACAAACAACCATGCAACCTTCCTGAACCACAATGCGTTCCCTACATGCATATTTTTTGGATTATTGTTTCTAATTGTTTTTTATACATTATATAAGCTTTCTGGACTGTAATATGCAAATGTAAAAAAAAAAAAAAAAGAATGAATCAATAAAATAGAAGAGAAGAAACAAATAATAAAAGAGAACTTGAAGTGAACCGTCTCAACATGAATGAATGCCCATCGTGATCCAACCTTTGATGCTCCCTCTGAGGCAATCTGGGCATCAATCTCCAACAAAAAACCAATGAGGTGACAGCATTTTAGTTTCTGCTTGATAAATCAGGTCATGCTCCATTCAGAATGGACAACTGAATTCCAAAAAGCAACAACCTACATATGCACAGATTGACGTTTAATGCTGACTTCTCAACATCTCAACAGCTGCTAAAATGAACAAAGATGGACACGATTTGGGCTTTATTCTCAAAACACAAGCCAATTACTGTGTAAATTGCATATGTTTGTAATTTATAATTTTGTTAATAAGGTCCAACTTGTGCCTGATGCAACGGCCTTGGTTCTGTACGCAGGGAGTTAAGCAAATCCCCTGTTAAACCAGTGATCCATGTGTTATTTTCGATATCTCCTTTTTATCAAACATACATTAAAAACATTGTATCTCACATTCTCACAATCCAAAGGCTTCACAATGGAGTCCAAATTGAATTAAGCCCCGCCCAACACAATCCGAGCCACTCTCACCAAGGTTAAAGCACAGAGTGCAATATAAATAAATCGCCACCCTAAAATTGTCTGCCAAAAATAAGTGAGCAATAATATTCCCAGGCTGTAAGAGGCAATTAGCAATTCCTCACTTGAAACAGGATGGTCTGCTGGTTGACCGAGGTCTATTTAAATCTCTGATCTGATGTCCTGAAACACACCTTTGTTCTCCAGATGCATTTCTCTTCTGTAGATGAATGGCTTTTGCCACATGCTTTTTCTGTCATTTAGTGAAACCTACCAATTAATTGCACTTTCAGAAAAGTGTTTTACAATTAGTACAACTGGGGACAAACACATTAGACTCGGTACCATATTTGCTGAGTATAGGATTTTTTAAAAGAAAAAAACAGAGGACAAGTCACCACACAGGTGCTAGGCCTTATAAAAACCTATCCACTTTTAATCTATTTGAAACATCAATCGCTGTTTGTTGTAATTATAGCTTTGTATTTCAGTAGTTTTTTTTTCAGTGGTTGGCCAAAACAATAGTTTAATGCATTTGTATTGTTTGTGTGCTGTTTAATGAAGTGTTTTATTTTACCATGCTTTTTTTTGATAAAAAATTCCCCCAGTGTGACAACGTGCCCCATAGCTCAAAGGTGTGTAACTTTTTTGTGTGTGTAAATGACTCTTATGATCTGTTTTAGCTATTACAAGAAAATGTGGGATAGGGCGTAAGAAATTTTTTTTTTTTTTTTTTGAGTACTGTCTACAAACTCTTTGATTTATTGAAAACAACACACCTAAGCCAAGGCTGCAAGAAAACAACACAAGCGTCTCTATTCATGCTGGCAGAGTTCCAGACCTTTCAAAGTGGTCAAATGCAGACTGAAAAAAGCAGGGACAGAAAAAAAAAATCTCTCTATGGCCCATGAGGCTTTCATGCTACCCTCCATCAATCATACGATGGGAAAACGTCCAGACGATTTCATCACGGCCTTCTGAACATTTAAATGGTCCTGAGAAAGTTAGGTTGCAAAACACAGTTTTCCAGTTAAAACCTTGGGCAATTTCAGCCCGGAGAAGTTTGGGAAAAAAGTATTAACAGTCAAAGTAGAGGAAGTGAATATTGGTATGATCAGGACCCTCTATTTCACAAACTGTCCCCTGAAAGTACCTGGAAAGGAACAAAACCTTTTTATAGACCTATGAGTAGGCTGACGAGGAGAAGGTGAAACTTTGGAAACTTAGAAAATGGTTTGTCCGATTCCATTTATTGCCTCTGTATATCATTTCACCACAGCACGAGTCAATCGCAGAGGCCTTGACTTGAGGTTAGGAAGAATTCTGTTTTTGTTGGTAGCACTCAATAGATCTGCTATTTCAAGATGAATTGCAATGCTAGTGAGTCACATCACCTGAATCAGTTGCAAGGTCCTGCAATGACAATACAGACAAGGCTGACATGCTAGATGTCATGTAAGGGAGAGGGATATCAATCAAAATGTCTTCAGTAAGGTTGAGAACCAATTAAAAAAAGATAAGCTCATTTTAATTCTTGAGTTAAAGAAAAAATCTGATTCTTATGATCTGGTTCTTCTCAGTTATTCAAAACTTACAATGTAACCAGGGAAGTGTGATTGTAAAGGTAATGATACTTATGAACTGATCCATTAAAGTGACAATTAAGATCTGTTCGGAACATTGAAACATGAGGAGCTGAATTCCACAAAGAGGCCTCAAGATAACAGGACGCCATAAATCGGCCCATGATACCTTGTTGCCTACCTCTCGCAAGCATATCCAACAGACATTGTCACAGGTTTTTCACGCCTATCCAGCCTTGAAATACACTAAACCGGACACTGATATGCATACTGTAACTGCATATTATATGTAACCAACATCTTGAACTATCATGTGTTAATCACTCATTGTATACGTATTTTGAATAACTATTGAATGGCTTATAGTTTAATATCCATGTTTAGTATGGTTTTGTTTCAAACTTCTTGCTTGAAATGTTTCTTCCCACCAATTCTTAGTCAAATGTATCATATTCATGTTATAGAAATCATGTCCAAACTTATATTCTGCAAGAGCGGGAAAATTCAGACCATGTGACTGATAACATGTGAAGATAACATCTGGATTTATGATTTGGGAGGAGAAATATCTGAGCTAGAATGATATCTATTGGTTAAAACACGATTTTGGGATGTTTAAAAGCTCAAGTTTAAAAGCTCAAGAGACTATTTGAATGACGTATTTAGCCTCAGCTCTTAGCCTATGCTAAAACTATGCTCTTTGCCACCATTTGCATTCTTTAAGAGCCGTTCCACGTGCTCCAGCCTGCACACCTGCTGCTGCCTAGCCACGATGAGAAGAAAACCTATCTAGTCTCGTTACTTTATTTATTTTCTTTCCATGAGAGTTTGTGTAAGTTAAGTTCTGCCTGCCATGTCTCCAAGTCACTGACTGCACCGCATCAAACTTCAAACAGACCGCAACTTCTCCTTCAGTCACTGCCCAATCATCGACCTTCCAAAACATGACTTCCAGCCAATCAGCAACCTCGGGAAACCCCTTTCTGCAGCGAGGACCACAGAAGGAATCTCCTAGCGCAAAGGCAACACAAGTACAAACCTCCAGATTCAGGCCAGCCTGTTAAAGTGAATCAAAATCCAGTGAAATCTGATTCTTCTGTAAATGACTCCCAGGAGTTCATATCACTGGATAAAAATCTGACTCCCAAGCTAAAATCTCTTTTTAGAAAGTCATTTTTAGGGAATTAAAAATGTTATTAACTTCCTCTTGTCCGAAATGTGTACTTTTTATATTCCCTGCTAAAATGATCCACATTCCTAAAGATTTAATATAAATATCTCTTCTTCAAACTTAAAAAAAAGAGTTGATGAAACTGAAATAGTTAAGACAAATCAGAATGCCTTTCCTCCTATTCTTTTGCATCACCATCACTCTCAAGAAAAATATATCTTTCTATCTTTCTCTTTCATACACTCACACATTTACACACTGAATATCTCCTTGCACACATTCACACACTCTTATTTTCACCCCATGATGTAGCTGTTGTGGGGTGCATCTCAAAACGTTGGAATTAAACTGAAGTGTGGCTATAAAATCCACAAGAGCAATAAAACAGACACTGTTCACCTTTACACACACATAACTAACAAAGCCCATCATGCAGTTCCCTATAAAAGTGTAAGGGCTTTGTGAGGAAGAAGGGACGGATTGGGAGCTGTTTGTAGGGGGGCAAGGCCATGATAACACACAAAAAAGGACGAGGGAAGAGGCCGTGAGCAATCATACAGAAGGCCAGGAGAAGCAGGGCAGTCAAAGGAGCAGACGCCCATGCTCGCTCTCTCTCTCTGATACAGCAACAGCATCACCACAGGCTCTGTACAAGAGGCTAAGCAGAGTCACACCAGAATACTAATGTCAACCTGTGGAGCTCAGTGTTACCACAGAAGCACCACTAGGGGTGCTAGAGGGAACCTTGGACATCTGATATGTTCACCAATTTGATCAAAAACACCATAATAACACAGTTACTTTGGGAAATATTATAATTTACTAAAATTATGGAAAAGCTGTATTAAAGCTTTAACATCACATGATGCTTCAGAAATCTTGCAAATATGCAGAAATGTGCTCAAAAAAAAAAAAAAAAGACATGTTAAATACGAATGGTTGATTTCTTCAACAGTAAATTAGACAACACCTTTTTTGCTTTTAATAATTATGTAATTTAATCATTAAAGATGCCATAATTTTGGAAGCTTCCAAGTAAAGTACTCATGGAAAAGTAACAAAATAACATACAAGCTGTGACTTTTTAAATATTTACAAACTCAATAACGAAAATCTGACAATGAAAATCCATAATTAATAAAACAATAAACAATAAAGTCAAACTGGATTGGTTAAGCTAGCTGAACTAGTCAGTCTTTGATGAATTAAAATTCATTCCTGATAGTGATGTTTGGTTTCAAAATTAAAACCTGTGAACGAACCTAGTAAAATAAACAATGTTTGAATGAGCAAATATCAAACAAGAACGCTTCTTATAAGACACATTTTCCTACATGCGAAAGTCATTTAGTTTAGACTTGTGAACCAGGAGAGTGCAACAGATGTAACATACTTTGTGAATGCTCTTTCTACCCCATTAAAAACAAACATACATTTTTAACGCATTAGGGCATTATAAAACACACATCTTTGCTCGTACCTTGTTTAGGTTGCTGGCTGTGATGATCCACACACACTGGGAGTTGCTCTCATACTGAATGGGGAAATTGGGTGAAGTGAAGGTCCCTGAAGGACCTTGAAGATTAGATCCACAAGTTTTCACTTTATAAGGAGACAAAAAGAGAAAAAAGAAAATCAGGAAAGTGCCTTTTCTCTTCAAAAGCATGTCAAAGTCTCAGCTAATTGGTTTCAGCTGCGGTTAGCGGCTACTTAATGTTTTCTCCTATTGATTCAATAATCAGGAAAAAAAAAGTCTGCGACCCCACCATCTCGAGGGATTGAGTTTCACTTACCGCTCGTAATGTTTTTGCGGGATCTGCACGGCTCATATCGAAATATAAGCCACAAGCCTCCACCAGTCATCCATGACCGTCTTAATTTGTCAACGATTAGCAATCCAATCAAATCCTCAGATGACTAACTTCATGCCGGCTAAACGAGTTAATACGAAGCAGGCTTAGCCAAACACACTTGGGCCTGATTCGTCATCTTAATATAGAAACGTCAGTTATAATTTGCTAAGCAGACACGCTCTGGTGTTTCTCTCCCAAAGCCAGTGACAGTGATATCTTAAAATTGACGACTACGGGTTTACGCCTTCTCAAATCCAGCCTCTTGTATTTTTGCCGCATTTATCTTGGTTGATGTCAAAGTGACAGGGATTTGATGAAAAGACAAGGAGGCATTATCTCCAATGGCAGCAGGTTTCACTATCGGCTCCTGACATCTTGATTGCTTTTGAAAATGAATAACTCATTATCTCAGGCAAGCGCAGGGGATCCGCGAGGCTCCTTCAGGCCCGAAAGCATACTTTTTCCTCTGAAAGTCATTCTCTCGTCAAGGGGCTCCTAATTAGAGAAGTATCCTGTGACAAGCCCTCTCCAGTCTGGCATCCGTAATAAACTTTAGCTTGAACTGATGAGGTGTTTGCGTGAATCACCTATCAACAGTCATAAGGGAGGAATACCAATAAACCTATGTGCAGCCAGTGAAAGTGTGTTTATTAATAATAACATATTGTGAAGCTTGGCAATTCACAAACATTTACCTCATGTTACATATGTATCTTGTGACTCATATGCATTACAAGAACTGTATTAGAAACAAAACAAAACAAATAAACAAAAAACACTAGATTTCATTTTGGACAGCAAGTGGTACATCAAGCATCAAAAGTGTTCATCATACAAAATTGAATCTCAATGGCTTCATGCTCTCGACAGCCAATAACTCACTGCGCTACAAACATTGTGGTTGGCACAAATCATATTTATCCCTGTTGAAAGCAATCTCTTGTTTAATGTAGTCTGAGTCACATTTTCTCATATTTTTCATGCCTCAATTTAAAAAAAAAAGAAATGTGTAAAAAATAATGCATGATATTTTTAAAAACACTTTTCCCTAGATTAAATATGTAATTGGCTAATAAATAAAGCAAATGATTACAAAAATTAAAAAAATGTTTACTAATTAAAAAAATACATATTCTTTTTCCAGCATATTAAATAAATAAATCATAATACTGTAAAACAGTATTTAATAACTAAGCATATAATAATCTCCTGATTTCCAATTAGCCTTTAGATAAGAATGATAAAGCTATGATATCATATTTACTGTAAGAAAATACATATTTGTGTATTTATGTTGCCATCTCAGGCATGCACAATTATACGGTTACTTCATTTTATTAATTTAATTTTACATTGTATCCTCCCAGCTGTGCATGACCCCATCAGAGCACATTTCAGGGTCACGACCCAGCAATCGTGAACAAGATCTGTTCTATGAAGGAATTTACAAAAACAAACCTCTATTTTAACATATTAAATTTCCATGATTAATCATAATTAACATTTTTTAACAACCTCCAAAATAGTAGGGGGAATGCTAAGGTAGGATGTCAGGTGTTGGACCCAATAAATGCATGAACTAAAATTTATGATTAACTCAACGTTCTCCTGGGATATATATATATATATATATATATATATATATAAACCATAGATCCAGGCAATTTTCTGCATGATTTCATGTAGCATCTTCTCAATTAGTTTGTGCAGCCTGTAGCGTCAGGAACAAACAGGCACCCAAGTGACATGAAGGTAGTGATTTAGTCGAGAGCTAAAGGTTAGGGGCCCGCTGAGAGACAGTCGCACAAACTTCACATGTGTGAGGGAGACAAAGTTGGGGGCGTGGATTCATGCAGAAACAAGCTTCTGGAGTGGGTAACATTGCAGGGGGATGGGGACTGCACAGTAGGTGGTCATGTTCTCTGAGCGTGCAGACTCCCAACGAAGAAGGCAGCTGTCCAGATAGCTGCAGGCACTCCTTAACACAAATCTGACACAGCTAGCAAGTTACTTGCATATCACAGGATGATTTCTACCCCTGGCTACAAGTTATTTGTGGTTAAACAAATGCAACATCCTTCCATCTTACCCTTCTGAAGCACGGGTTTATGAACAGATTTTTGTTCAACATCTAGTTTTACGTTCATTCAACATTTTAGTTGATGATGTGTAAAACGTAGCAGACCAAGCATATTTGACAAATTCTTTGTTGTAAAAATCATGTTTCTACAATTTAAATATTTACAGGTAACTCTCTACTTTACTAAATTACGACCTTCTTATCACTTGGGTGCCCATTTGTTTTAATGGCTTTGGACAGCACAAACCAACTGAGATGATGTTGCATAAAATCAGAAATGATTAATGATGCACGGGTAAAAAGCAGCACAACCAACTGTTTTTAACATCATTGATAATTATAATAACAATCAGAAATGTTTCTGAAGCACCAAATCAGTTAGAATGATTTCTTAAGGATCACATGAAACTGAAGGCTGGAATAAAGACTGCGAAAAATTCAGCTTTGTCTTTCTTCAAGGTGCTCTATGCGATCTTGCAAAACACTAGAGGTGCAGGATGTGCGGCGAAGCAAAAACAAACTTCGGCCAAACAACCGGCAAGAAGATTTGTTGTGGTGCCCAAAGTGTTTCTTTCGGTATTGCAGCCTCTGTGTTGTCTTTCGAGAGCGGGTTTTTTCCCAGTGTATTCTGAGGGCAGACAGCAAGACGATCAAGGGGTGATGCATACGGATTGAGATAAAAATAATAATAATATCGCATAGAGCACCTTTAATCCAATAAACACATGTAAATGGTGTATATAACATTATAAAAGCAATATTTTTTTATGAAAATCACTAGATTAAAATACTAGCTAAAATTAAACAACAAACATTTTCAGCCCTAAATTGATTGACAAGATAAACACCGCTCTCTGATGTGTTTTTCTGTCTTTTTGTTCTTTTTATCAGACAATAAAGGACAGTACACGCTTCTACTGTTTGTTTTACCTTCTGTATCTCTCTCTCCATCATGTTATCTCATCTCATAATGTCTCTTAGTCCTTCCCACTTTTCTCTAGACACGCGATACTAAGAGCTATAACACTGATGCGTGTCCGTAAACAATACACAAGTCCATCCCTGCTGTTCTTCCTGTCGTTAGGTCTCAGTGTTGTTGTACTGTTCTTACATACTAGCAGCAACGACTTATGGACAAGCTTGCGATTTAAGAGCTCAGGGAAGTGGTCCAGAAAGCTACATCAGTTCTCACAGTGACGTATATCTGCGCATGCTTGTGCCTTCCCTGACAGCTCAATTACGGCTTGCTAAATGAACGGCCTTGGCTTGGCGCTCTCGCCTGTAGCAAAGCAGCCAGAGAGAAATTATCTATAAAATTAAAGGACAGGATGAGCAAACAATTCATTACTTGGCCAACGATAGCCTGTCACTTTTTATGCCACCTTTACAAAACAATGACATGAACTCTTGCTTGCGTAGGACTGACATTTATTACAACCAAAGCTAAATGTAAAGGGAAAAACTAAACTAAGGATATAAATAGTTAATATCTAAATAAAAATCCACTCTACAAGCTTTGTAGAATTGGAAATGTCAGTGAAATCATATGTGCAATTGCGCAATATTGTAATCGCTCAACATCGCAAGTTGAGCGATTAAGTACACCGCAAAAAAAAAATAAATAAAATTTACGCTAAAAAATACCGCAGCTGTTGTTGCCGGAAATTGATGTAAAAAATTTGGTAAAGTAATTTCATTAACTGATATAAAGTTAATATACCAACCTATTAAAGTACTGAAATCATATGTAGCATATGTAAACTGTGTATTACAAGCACGTGAACATTTGCACGTAATATATATATATATATATATACATATATATATATATGTATTTTTTACACTTCCTGACATTGAATCTGACCTCTGCAGGGAAAATGGGCCAAGTCATCAGCACCAAACATAAAGATTAGGAGACTCCAAGACATTGGTATGGGTTGAACTAAAAAACAATCGCCACCCAGAATGATCAATTACATTATTAAACCCTTGAACACTGTTCCGCAAAAAAAGCCACAAAACTCTACTGCTACGATAAACTGTAAATTGCAATATATCATCTGTGGTTTCCCTAGGTGGCCACTTGGGGTCGCACTGTCTAGTTTCTGCTCATCGAGGTCCATAACACCTTCAGAGTAGGTCAGCAATCGTTTTCAGATCAATAGCAGTTGTTTGGCTAGTGCAGAGCTTTCTGGAAAGTTGAAATCTGCCATCTTTGCTCACAGGCACTGTCTGTTCCTGACAGAAGTTTTAGAGCCAATAGTAGAGTGGTAAATGCCAATGTGACTACTCTGGAATTGGAGAAAAATGATGGCCTGACTGGCTGATGGCAGCACATGAACATGCAAGCCCCCTTTCATTAGTGGCTATCCACAGCTGTGACTGAAAATAAGACCTTTTAAGCGAGATTGGTAACTAGGAAAATCTCTACTTGAATCTAATTAAACACATAGTAACAAATGACAGATTTATATCCCTTGCTAAGACAGTATATCCAATTGAATATTTTATCTAATCTAATTAAAAAAACATGCACGATAAACTAAAACCTCAATAAAAGCCATAATATAAACCTTGTCGTTTAATATAATTATAATTTTACACGCATAGTAATTGTGTAGCTCAATTTAAGCTACTACACAGGTCAAAACCACGCAGGCTAATATGTACATGATAATATTAATTAAAAGGAAATTATGTAAATTGCATTGCATGGAAATGCATCATTTGTGCAGTTTTACAACATTCCCACCCCTGCACAATTGGGATTGAAAACTGGCTAGTCACTTCTGCTGAGCATTAAAAGATGGTGCAAGCTGTTAACTAACAGACTGGAGACTACAATGGTTGCAAGATGCCCTTGTTTTAAACAAACACTAAAAACAGAGATGATAATTAACTTAATGCTATGGCTAAGTGAATATTGTGCTTGTTTAATTAATGATAAGTGTTTAAAATTAACAAGAAAAATAAGTGAAAAACAGAACATGCAGTGATCCATGAACGCTGATGAAAGTGTCCGTGTCACTCCACTTCATTTTGAGCTAGAATTAAAGTGTCCTCCTGAATGATGGAGACAGTTCAATTCCTGTTTGTTTGCCCAGGGCAGCCAACTGACACTTAAAGCCATTAGGGCTGTGAAAAGCTAGAAGTCACTGCTGGCATGCAAATTCTGCTCTGAATTTTACTAGTTGCCATGGCAATACTATCAGATCCAGCGGAAAGAAAAGTTGATTAGTAAGCTTGTCACAAGACAACTGCAAACACTCCCGAAATTAATTAACATTACCCCTTCTAACCTACCCCTTCTAGCAATTATTAATCCTACTAAGTATTCAGACCAAATATCTCTTCACGATGGCTGACCCACATTCATAAGAGAGTCTGACAAGCTATATAGAGACTGTGTAGGTTTGGGCTGTGTTCTCCGAAACCACCTTAACGCTACGTCGTTCTTAAGTTGTACCTTAAGACGTACCTTATCTTTAGCACCTGTTTTCCGAAACCTTCTTAGATAAGTATACCTTCTGTAAGTCATTCATTTGTAAGGTTGATCTGGAGCACTCTTAGCTATACCTTATCACTGCTGAGGTGACCATAGGTGGACGAAGTACACAAATCAAGTACTTGAGTGAAAGTATAGATACATACAATAAAATATTACTCCAGTAAAAGTAAAAGTACTCCTTTTTCAATTTTACTCGAGTGAAAGTACAGAAGTACTCTGTTTTTTATGTACTTAAGTAAAAAAAGTAGTGATAGATTTATTTAGCAATTTTATATAGGCTACTTAATTTTATACAGCACATATTTTTTTATAATCTTACTGCTCAAAATTTTCCTAAAATAACCACTATACGGAATCAAGCTACAGTATATTTTTGTCTAATTTCCACCAGTAAGAAAAAGGTGTTTAAAGCTTAGGTTATTGTTTTGCAGAACGTCACAGTTATATATGACATGAGAATAAGTTAGGAAAAAAAAAATATATTTTTTTTTATTCTCAAACCTTGTCTGTGTTGTAAACACTCCTGGCCAAATGCCCCCATAGGGCATTACTTCCCACTTTAATAATTACTGTAGTTACCTGAACATCACATCCTTTCTTTTTCTCCTCAGATGTAATATATAAAAAATATTTGGACATTATTTAAAAATGACCTTAACTTAGCACTAGAAAGCTTGTTAACTAAACAATTTGCATCAGATATAACAATATTTAGACCTTATTTATCAATCTTTTTTATTTATAGATGTATATATCAGTATGGTTATGAATAAACATTATAGACAATATAAAAACTTATACCGTTAATCAAAAACAGATATAGGGATAAATGAATAGCATTAAAAAAAAAAACTGCTAACGTTTTTTTGACTTAGAGACACTTATGTTGATGTGTCTGCATTCATCTCAGTGGGCTTGAATATATCACTCTTTACAGCAGTGTTGAAAATGGACAATTTTTACATAAAAAATTTGATTTTCAGTTAAAGTAATTAATCCTAAAATTCGAATTGGATCGTTCCAATTTGAGAATGAATCGTTTGGTGCGATTGGCGAACCGATTGAACAGGTTCATTAAAAAGAATCGCTCATCTGCGTCTCGCTCGGAGCACGTGATATATAAGTAACAATATGTTTTATGAAATGTAGTGAAGTAAGAAGTACGATCCTTTGCTTAGGAATGTAGTGAAGTAAAAGTAGAAGTTGCTAAAAATAAAACTACTCCCATAAAGTACAGATACTTGAAAAATGTACTTAAGTACAGTAACGAAGTACAACTACTTCATTACTGGCCACCACTGGACATGACCACCAATACGCAAAAAGCTTTTTTACATCGCAGTTTAACATAACAGTTTAAATGAACATTTAATATAAAATCTGATTTAGTATTAAATGTACATTTTTACTTTACTTAAAATTTTTTCACCCATAAATTGATGCATACATTGATGCTCAGTGTGGTGTGCAGGTAACAGACTCACCTCTACAAACAGGTCTATGATCAGTCCATGCCGCGAACACCTCCGCCACTCTCTGACACGTGATGCTCTTGGAGCCCTGGAGAACGTGGTCTTCATCACAGGTGAACTGGGCTGTGGCACCAATACTGTAGGGAGCAGGACCATACGTGCGCGTGCACACACAGGACGACAAACAAATCAGATCCAACACAAATCCATTAGCACAACTGAATAATCAGGGTGAATGCCATATTTAATTTGATGCACATGGAAATGAGGCTTTTATAGCTAAAAGCACAGTTCAGTGGGTTATAACATTGGGCACCAGGGTAGCAGTCATTCATGCAAGACTCCACAGAAAAATACTGTTCGTCTTTCCAAAAACGTGGAATTTCAAATGAAATATGCCATCTACTCTCGGTTCTGCGCAAGCACGCAACGCATATACACAAAGAAGTCTCAAAGAAAAGTATTGCAGGATGCACAAGAGGGGGATAAATAAATGAAAGGATATCAAAAGAGCGTCTTATCCTCCTTGCTAGCGTACAATCAATACTGTGGTGCTTCTTGATACTTTATAAAAGTCTAGTTTGAAGCTTCCTCCATTCCTTCAACCTGTGGTTGAGCAGAACTCGACAAATCCACTAAGCAAGCGTAGACACTTTCACATTTTGACAATCCCACACCTTCATTTGAGGAAAACCGCAAACAGTTCTTTTACAACATGTTGCACGGTTGCGTGTGTCAAACCCTCTGCCTACAAACATCAAACGCTCCTGCAGAATTCGCTGGGGTTTTTCTGCAATCCTAACGCCATGTTACACAAAAACCTGAAATAACATCAGTTTCACACTTTGAATCGACCAGCCCTAATTAGCGGTAAAGCCATGCTCATATTGTCAGCTTCCCTGTGGAGCTGGAATTAGCATGACATTGGGAAAGTCTTGGAAGAGCCTGGTCTGGGGAACATGATTTATATGCTCTGGGAGTGCTAAACAGAGGACACTACTAGAAGATATTCAGAAGTTACAATATTAATGACAAGTATCCGTGTTAGAAGTCCTGTATCCATAATACAGGTTTCCCCTCTTCCTGGAAAATTGAATATGTAAGGGCTACATTATCCCAGTTATTACACAACTAATACTCCATACTGTATGTGGACATTAAATATCGTTGAGTTGAAATTACTTAACTTGTCTGCATATAACCTTAAATAAGTCAACAATATTACAGTATTTTGTCTGCATGTATGAATGCTGTGACTGACCAATAAGAATGCAATTATTAGCATCTAAAACTGGCTGTCTTGTGAAGAGTGTGGGAGTAACAATCACCAGATACCTTCTCGCGAAGCCATTATCGGGACACACAGTACCTAAGGGTGATTACCTAAAGTCGTTGCCAATGCGCTTGCCGTTTTCAGGTTCCCCCGGGTCTGGACAGGAGTTAGAGGCCTGTTTGATTCCTCCTTCGTTTACTGCGAATTCAGAGCACAGTTTGCCATTATTAGACGCATATATAAGGATAAATACAAATATTCTCATGCAAGTCTCATGCAAACGGTTTCACAGAACTGCTGACATTAGAAGAGGTGGAACATAAACGTGAACACAGACAAAGACACAATGCACACATCCTCTGAATTATCTAATTGATAACTTAACACATTCCCACAAATGTCTCTCAGTGCAGTTGTCGCTTTGTAAGAGTGTGACTACTTCATTGAAAGGGGTGTATCTGCTAAATCCCGGGCCGCATTAACAGCTTTTCATGCTAAATTGAGGGCACACTTTATTATCAGTAGCATTAATAGTAGATTAGACACTATGTTAGGGGGGAAAAAAGCTGACTTCGGAAGTGGTTCAAGTGCAATATGCAGAAACCCTTGTGCAGAATATATATATATATATATATATATATATATATATATGCAGCATAGTGGTTAGAACGGGCCATGTGACTGGTCTGAAGATGAGTAATTCTGATAACTTTCTATCTGGGGCCGAAAGGACCGTGTCAACTCTCATTTTCCAACTGAATGAATGTGACTTCAAATGCAGCCTTTTACACGCACATACACACTTGTACTGTATGTGCATAGTGTGATTACATTAATGCACAATTAATATTGCATTTAACCATGCAGTTAAAATATGCTGATTACTACAAAGAGAGGTCTCAACCTAATGCAGAAATACTCACTATGATCAGCATGCACACAAGCATAGCACTGTAAAATGAGAATGACTCCCTGCATTGTAGCAACTCACATTTTTATGCATCCTGAACTATTAAAGGAGCTCCAATGACTCTGCAGTGCAAATGCAGAATTTTACACCTTTTTTATTTTATTTTATTTATTTATTTGTACTAACTTAGTACATATCAGTGTGTTCTTAAGTGGATGCATTTGCATTTGTTCAACTGCCTCCAAAACTTTGATTCTTAAGACAATCTTATGAGGAACGGTGGCTTCTTCTAATTTTTGTTTACTGGTTCAAACTTGTACTGCAAACAACTGCTGGATTTACATGAGGCTCAAGATGTCCCGTCTCTCCAGAAATGGATTGCCATTCAATAATGGACGTGTGATCTTGCCACAGGATGAGGGACTCTCGAAAACAGTCTATTGATAGTGTAATTTAATTGCACACGCTGTCCCTGTTGTTTAAGTGGCAATTTACTAAATTATGCAAATGTGGGACGGAAAAACCCTTAACTTAAATACTCATGATATAGTTCTAGTTTTTCTTCTGAAGCACTGCATGCTTAAGTTCAAGCAACTGTTTAGTAAGTTTATCCCACAGGTCAAAGGTAAAGACATACATTTAACATTTTACAAATGGACAGCACAAGGTAAAGTGGAAAGTATATTACACTATGTTTTTCAGTTTTAAACATGATCATTGAGTGACTGTAAGGAAAAAGAACCAAAAGTCAAGGAAAAAACAAATAGAGAAAAACAGACTGATATTGATTTTCAATTTGAAAATTTGCCCCATTTAAAGCAGCAGTTCACATCAAAGCTGTTAGAACTTCAACTTAAACATTAACTTTAATTCAGACTGTCAGTCACCTCAACCTGTTTTTCCTCCAAGTATTAATTTTCAAGGTTTTTACTGATTCTATCTGATTCTATCTTCATTAACTATTAGAGGTTCTGGAGAAGCCAAATGGGAAAATGGAGCATATGCAAATGTCAAACCAATGCACAGGTTGATTTTGTCAAAGCATGGGTGAAACTGTGACTAACATCAAAAGCAACAGATTGTCAAAATGTGATTTTCCTGTATTTTGCAGAGCTTTGAACACTGAGATACTCAGCCCACACTGTGACCAAGTTAATTATCATTTATAGTCATGCTATTAATCCATGCTTACTATTTTAAATCAACTCCCACTTTGCCTGCCAAGTTCATGGATTTTTATCAAGATCGTAGGTTAATATGTAAATTAATGCAATGGGATATTTTTTTCTTTCTGAAATGTAGTTTTAGGTGGTACTGTAAATAACACACTACAAGACTTCCCAAAAGTATTTAATGTCAATATCATAAAACTTTTATATCTCTCTATAAAGTCCAAACATTTATTCTAAAACATTACATAAACAGTGTCTTATGTCATAATTTATCCATTTTATATTACCAGACAGACCGTTTCTGATGTCTGAATGTCTGTAATATGTGAGCTCGGGTTAAAATTATCCATCTCTCTGTGTATGCTCTCATTTCTTATTTCACCAGTCACCGGTTCAAACATCCACTCAAATAACGATTTGTCTCTGAAAATGGCCACAAACAAACAAATCAACCTTGAATATCAAGAAAAAAGTTTGCATTTTTTATTCAAAATCAGCCTACATTTACAAAACATCCAGTGTGGGAGTAGTGTGAATGTGTTAAAAAAGCCATTGTTATATCTGCACACATGTGCAAGGTGTATTTACAGACATGCGTGGGATTCAGTTTGTAAAGCTAACTGCTGTGATACTTTGAGCCCTTCAAGATCACTGGATTTTACTCTTGTACATGAAAATTGATACATTAGATCTTCTTCTTGCTGTATTTTGAAAGAACAATTACATTTTTCCAGTCAGCTGAGCTGACAATTCATTTGTCATCAGTCAATCAAAACTGAAGTTGAGCCACTGATTGATTGTTTTACTGATGTTTTTACCACATTTCTGGATCTGGGATCATTTCAGTTGTATTGCTGTCTATTGCTAGCTCTATGATTTCATCAAGAAGATGTCTTGTGGGTTTGGAATGACATGAGGGTGAGTCATGTCTCATTTAATTAATGGCAGAATTTTCAGTTTGGAGTGAACTAACCTGTTAGGAACTTAACCTATTAACAAATAAAGAGATCATTATGTTTAGTCACTTTTTTGTGAGAACATGCATGCCCAAAAGGTTGAGTTAACTTTAATATAGTAATATAACTTTAACATAAGGGTACTTCTCAGTAATTTTGTCTACAAAAGTGTCAATTTCATGCTTCAACTTCAGACCCCATTTTACTGTGTAATGAGGCATTTAGCGATATTATCTTTGGAAGGGCTTACTGATATCTTGACCATATACCGTTTGGAGAAAGCATGATCAAATTTGGCCCTGCTTTTGGATGTGAGCCAGTCCTGATTAAAATAAAAAAGGCCACTTAAATGTGATTAAAATGCCCAAAATGCCTCTCAAGTCTTTGTAGAAAGACAACTTTCTCTCCCAACTCGCCTCCCTCGTAAAAATGCCTCGTTATTTTCTCAATTTTCTTTTATTTTCAGAGTCAATTAGTCATGATTTCTACCGAACCATTTGTTCTCCTGATTGAATTTGTGACCAGTTACAGTCTGATGTAATCCGTCTACCTTCAGCTGAAACCTCTTCATTGCAACTATAACTGAACATAATGAACTCTCGGAACTGAAAAGTGCCTAAAGATAGTAAAAGTACATGTAAAATAGTTACACTAGAATCTTATATTGTTATATTGTATTGTATAGCTGGCCTCTGTGATTAAAGCTTTCAGACAGAAAAAAACGAAACGGTAACATTTTACAATAAGGTTCATTAGTTAACTAATTCTACATCATTTATTAATTAATGTTAACATTAGTTAATGCACTGTGAGCTTACAAGAAAGAAACTATGAATAAGAGTATTTTTATTAACTAACAATAACAAATATTACTACAGTGAATAGTGTAATAAATGTATTGTTCATTCTTCGTTCATGTTAGTTAATACATTAGCTAATGTTAATGTTAAAAAAAAACATAATCAAACACTTTCTTGTACATTTCACAGCTGAAGTACTTTTAAAGCTGCAATACACTGTTTGAGTACAGCTTAACTTCATCTAAAAACATACTTAAATGCTAGTAAATTAACTCAAAACTGTAATTGTTTAGTATTAACTAACCTAGTTACAAATTTAATCATCTTGTCTAGTATTTTATACATAAAAACACATCCTGCATTTTGTTTGAAGAAAATAAAGAAAACGAATAGGATTCAACTGGCCGTATGAAAAAAAACAAAAAACAAAAACCATGTTGAGGTCAAGAGACTGTCTTGGCGTTTAACTTGCTGTTTTCTTCTAATGGGCTCTGAGCTGAAGCATCATGTTGCAGTTTTCACCATCCATCAGCCTGGGAGAAATTAGGCCTTTCTGTGGAAGTTGGGGGTTATTTTAGTGCACTTTTTTTTTTCCAGGTCCTCCTTTAGAATTATCCCTCTGCTATGTTTAGAAAAGTTGCCTTTTTTCTCACATTCAAGGCTAGTGGAGTATGAAACCCACAGGGCTTTTAGAGCTCAATCAACAGTCAGAGAAGCAGAACTCTCTGTGAGACCTGTTATTCTCATTCCCTCAAACTTACCCTCCGCCTCTCTTTCTCCGCATCCCTCTAATTCACACAGACAAACACATACCCACGAACACACTCTTGATGAAGCACTCTCTTGACGCTGTATCTCACACAACACATCCAAGCACAAAACATTCAGAAATTCAAAACACACAGATCCCTAGCTAAACTGTCTTTACTCTGCCTGGTAAATAGAAAAACTACATTGTTAGAATCACATTCACTACCTTGAACAGTATAAAGAGTATTCCACATAACTCTGGAAAAGGAAGCAAATTTCTGATCGAATACTTATAAGCATATCGCATAGACATTTTTATTGTTCATTTATTCACATGTGGCCAATGCACAAACAAATCACAAATAAAACATAGCTTTGCATAAATACTCAATGCTTCATGCCCTTTCTTGGACCTCGCCAGCATGCGTCAGGAAAAAATGGGGCGTTCAGGTGAACTCATAAACAGGGCGAGCAAGCTATTAAACATGCAGACGCATGCACTCACTTCCGCATGATCAATGTGGACATGTGCATCCATGATGTCATGCCAAATTATTGACAAAATGTGTTTCCATATAGCCAATAAAGAAACATACCAGCTGGTTTGACTTGAAAACAGATAAACCTGGTTCAAACTAGCAAAATGTTTATAATTCATTATTAAAACACTATCAAAATCAGCCTTAGGCACATGTCGGCACTGGGAATAAATAAATAAATGTAAAAAGAAATATTTTAAAAATAAACCTCCATAGAGTTTCGCGGTTTATTATTGAAAACACATGGCTAATACCTAAGATATTTGACTTAAATAAAGATATAAAACAGTCAAATTTACTGATAACGATAATACTTAATTATAAACAAGAGGACAAAAAAAGAGTGCCGAACAGGCATACGTTTCCAGCAACTACATGTTTGATATCACAGATTGTGTTTTTTATTTGCATTCCGCATTAGAACACTTACAGTATGTGTTTACATAATCGCAGTATCTTGAAATATTGCTACAGAGAAAGCATAAAAGGTCAATGGTTGCTCAGTCGACTGTAAACATTCCATCTTAATTCTATTAACTGCATGATGTCATGGAACACCAGCATTTAGGAACACATTTTGCTCCTAAGAGAAAATTCTTTACGCTTCAGGCTCATTTGCTTTCTAACACTACTTTCTCAATGCAACAAGGCACGTTGCATTAACAATGAAACAAGATGGACTCTCTTTTCAGAGGCACATGTTTAAAACATATTCCAAAAGCATTAGAGGGGAGTCAATAGCTGTACTATTTGGCTTCTCTTGTATCCACTTGACATGTAAGCAGCGCAACTGAAGTACAGAGTTCAATGTAAGGTCATTTTAATAGGGATCTATGAACAACACAGTGCCAGAAGCGCTTTAAACCATTACACCCAGCCCTATGAATTCTAACAAAAGACCCCCAACCTGCAGGTGTTTTTGATAATACGCTATAAATATAAAGTATGTGAGGGTGTATCTTTAGTATAACAAACCCATAGCAATATATTCTAAGCTAAACTGTACCGAAAGCAATTTTACGCATTTGTTTTTGCATATTCTTTGCCTGTCTTATGAGTACAGCACTTTGGAAAGTGGTAAACTTCATTTCTGCTAGCCTTACGCTATATCTAAAAGGCCACACTGCTTCAAATTGACTCAATAGCTATAAAAGTAAAACAAAAGCTAATTTCACACACAGAATGGAAAAAGGCCTGAAATTATGGAAAGGCTGCTTACAGTGCATTATTCACAACAATGTGCGAGTTACAAGAAAAATAAAGTAATAGTAGATATTTCCCATGTTTGACAGCTGCTATCTAACTTGATAACTTTTACAATGGGTACTAGATATGAACCACATGGTGCAAGCATTGCTCACTGTGTTGTGTTGTTGACGGACGGAGAGACTGCTGGTTTGGAAATGGCGAGGGAGATTGGTCATGCAAGCAATATCAGCAGATAACGATCCCCAAATAAAACAATAAAAAAATGAACCTAAATCGAAGAAAACATGGCACACTCTGACAACACAAATACATTCAAAGGAAAATAAGAAGAGCACAAGCAAACCAAAAAAGAAAAGAGTCAATTAAAACAAACATGACATTGTTGAAGATCATTGCAGGTGTTTAAATATTTGGTCAGAGGGATACATGCAGTTTATCTCAACCTGAAGCGACTGTTACTTACTGCATACCTACAGCTAATTTCCAATACTGGGCGGTCTTTCAGGGGAAAAAATGTGTATTCTAAACAAAGCTGATATATTCAGAATATATTTAATAGCAGAGGGTTTCAAACTGGGGTCAAGGGACACCCAAAGGGCTTTAAATGTAAACAATAAATAATTAAATAAATCAAATAAGGAGGTAAATTAAATGCATAACAATTATAATTTCCAGTATTCAGACATTTCCACAAGTATGTTTAAGTCCATGTTTCAGAGACATGTCAGAACATTAAAGTCAAGAAACATGAAATTAAGTCTTGTTTAATTAAACTACGTAATTATGCTTAAGTGAACTATTCTCATATAGGTCTGATGTCTGTTACATAGACTCGCAAGGGTAAACATTTTCAGTACTTAAAACTAACCTTTTAAACCAAAGGCCATAAAAACTAATCTTTGTTTTTGAAAGTAAAATGAAGAGCAGCTAAGGAAAACTGGATGTTGATATAAAAATGATAGGAATTTACGATGCATAAAAAGAGCGCAGATACGGTGAGCCGCAAGGTCACTCCCTCATTACGGGTAACAAATCCCAATTTTACGGTAAACTGCCATTCATGCTTTTGAGGAAATAACTCTCAGTTGGGGGTTAAATTAAATTGGCTGGAAACTTCTGCTTGTGAGATATTCGTGTGAACTGAAATTCATCCGTGATTTCGCCGATAAATGCTTATCAGCACAAGATGATCTTGCAATGATCTTACAGTCACTGTTTGCTGTAATCGACTCCGAACGAGTAACACAGATTTACCATAAAATAGTAACAAAGGGTAGACTCACAGATAGAAAACTTGTTGCTGTTGTCTTTGCCAGGGAATAATTTTACTCCTCTAGATTTGAAATCTACAGACCTTTTCACTAGTTAAAGGGGAAAAAATGAAACAAAATAACATGAAATCAGGTGAAACAGGTTTTAAATAAACTTGTAAGCATTGAAAAATAAACCATCATCAAGCGCATGAGAGAGAAGAGCAGAAAAGTATAGCAGTGTCAACAATTTCCAAAGTGCTCTGCAAACAGAAAATATGGGCATGTGTTGAATAAAAGGCAAGGGCATAAAATGAAAAAGTGAGAAGAAAAAGAAGATTAATAAAGGAGTGGAGGGACAGGACTTCTGTTCAGTTGTCAACCTTGACAAGGGGAAGATTTCAGCTTGCGCTGCATGTCTGCACCATTCGATGTGAAGCAGACTTTGTCTAATGCCTCTGTGAAGTATTTTGGGCCACAAATGTCTGCCAAGGTATTCCTACGGGGGGAAAGTGGCTGTTTGACATGCATGCAGACAAATGGCACGGTCCTTAGGGCTAATCCAGACAAGCATGTAGCCCAGCATGTCAAAGGTCAAACAGAAGTCTTGTGGAGAAAGCAAAAGCTCATAATAATAACAATGAAGATGATGATAATATTAACTAGTCCGCTCTAAATATTTGTTGGAACATTGTGGAAAAAGCTTTATTTGCATTAATGCCTCTTCTTCCCTTCGTAAACGGTGCATGTCATTAAACAAGCTAACTAGCACGATGAGTGCAAAGCAATGCAAACAATTCCTGGTCATCACATCAGTCATAGGAAGAACGACCTGAAAATGAGTCCTGGCTTTGCCATCAGATGCAGGGACTAGAACTCGGTAACAGGTGAAAATTAAAAATTCCAAATGTCTTATATGAAATTAGTGTGATTTTCTGTCAGTAAATTAGTCTTCTGTCCGTTAAATATGTAATCATTCGAACCCATGAAGTTATAAGCGAACAACAGCCTTCATTTTATACTATAAAACCGCATATGTGATATTATTGGCATTCTTATAGAAAACAACTGTTACTCCCATAACAGCTTTAATTATTTGTCTCTTCAACTGAAATGAATGTCACAGGGAAAAGAGAACATGTTGGGGCTCTATTATCTGAGGTCAGAGCCATGCTAATGCACATTCAACATTGGCTCTGTATCCTTTAGAGATACAATACATTTTTCTTTCACTAGAATTAATATTCCATTTTTGATAAAGAGGGGCCTTAATGTGGCAGTTCAGGCAGCCTATTAATATGAATGAAATATGATGTTTGCCCACCCTTACACAATCTTTTATGAAACACTGTTCCAAAATGTTTGTAACATTTTTCAAAACCCCCTGATAGGTCCAAAAATCACTTTCATTGCTAGAAAAGCAGTGATTTTTTATCAAAATTCTTACCACGCGGCACATCATCGAAGACCAATGCAAATCAAATCCTCAAATAAATAAATAAAACTGACTGCATACTAAAGACTATTTGAAATCTTGTATGTAAAAAGTCAAAAAAAAGTAGCAGATCAAAATCAAGTTTAAAACCCATAAAAAAGGCAAAATGACAACTGCTTGCTTTGTATCATTATTTCAAAAGTACTATGCACATACATAGAACATGAATTATTAAATTGTCTGGGAATAGTACATAGTGTTGCTAGATACATAATATAATTGTTTTGTTAAATCAAATGACAGCTGTGGCAAAGCATTTATAATACAAGTAAACCAGGTCAACATTCCAGAGTGTTAAAAAGCAGTAATGCAAAGCCTGCATTTTTGTTCAAGACTTGCATGAATGATTTAGTAAAAACCTGTTTAGTATTTGAGCTGCAAAGTGATCTAAAGCATCATTTCGGATGTGGCAATAGAAGTGGATAAGAGCAAGCTGAAATGATTTTCTGTGTTAATCAACATTACACCAGAATTAAAATGTACAGACCTAGAGCATTTCTTTAAAGTCATTCTTTCTAGTATTTCGAAGTTGACATGTTTTTCAACTGTTTTTATAGACGGACCCTTTTTTAACTAAACCGGATGCACCCCTGTATCTGGAGGAAGCTGTTTAAGAATGACAGGTGATTATAACACACCTACAGTATCCAGCTGAAAATGGAATCATTCTATCAACTCCTAATGGAATCTTACTTTCATTACTGAGCACCCATTAACCACCCACTGGATCAGCCCATCACCATAAATAAATAAAAACCAATGAAAAACTGATTTCGAAAAGCCTTCAACATGAACCTATTTAGCATTCATTTGAATATGCTATTGACACAGACACACCCAGATCCAAAGGTTTAGTAAATTATTCTGTAGATGGAAATTTGCTCTGGCACCTGTTTCTACTTAAAAGGTTTATGCTGAATAAATCATTTGACACGAGGCCTGCAAATGAGACACTCTGCAAGTGACAAGACATTAAAACTGAGGAAAGGACTGTTGACCTTAGTCAATGACAAGACATTAAACCACTTTCAAAGGTACATTAAAACACACTGAAATTACACATAATGCTAATTGCCATAATACGTCCTTTTTTGCTATCATAAGAAAACAAATTGAACCTTAAACATCAGTCATAATTGCAACTCCTTTAAGCTGTTGCATTAATACTGGATGTTCTATCATTATAAACTTGAGTAGTAACACTCGTAATACATTAATTCAAAATTTTGGCAAAAACGGGCTATGCACCAGAATGATAATGACGGGTGAAGCATTTCTGTTTTGAAAAACAAGAGCCATTTTTCACCGGTTATTATCCCAAATGATGTTTCAGCGTGTCTTTCAATCACTTATGTCACTTTAGACATCTCAAGTAATTTCTTGAGTATCGCAAATGGCGCAAAATGTTGTACGCCATCAATAAAACTGAGATCAGACTATAAACACACCAGACAACACCTTAAAACACAAACCCATTCATTACAATTCCCAACCAACAGCCTTGATGCAACATCAGCAATCTGTATTGGCAAATGCACATATGTATGCTAAACACATTATATTCTAATGCACCGTAAACAAAGCTGTTCTGCATTCCTTCTACCCCAAATATGCATCTATACAGGCAATAAAAACCAAGCTTTCCGCAATTACTGTCCATTACCTGTCAAACCAAACTTTCTTCAAGTTCTTTATGGCACCGAACTGACATTTTACATCTATAATTAGTCATTTAACATTTTCCTGAGCCTCCACATGTGTGACAAAGGCATTTCAACACCTATTCGGGCTAAGAGCGCTTTTCAAACACTAATTAATTTAAAAATCGAGCAGCTGTCAGCAGCTAACCAAGGTCAACATATTCATGGTTTCTTGGAAATGACTGCTTCACTGAGCTGCACAGGATGTGATGGGCACGAATCGAATCTTCAAATCCCCATTGCAAGGAACTCAAACCCAACTCTTCGTGATGGGTTCGAAGGTTTGCTGTCACAAACATTTGTTTTCCCTGTTGCTGCAGACTCGCACCTTCACCTGTTTGTTCCGTTGAAGTTAGGCAAAGATTTAAAACACAATTAACAAGCTCCAGCACCACAACTTCAGGTTCAATCCGCTTTTTACTTTTCATTTTATATGCACATTGGCTCTTGCAGGTATCTTTGATGTGATCTCAGTCATGTCCTTGCATTGCCACCTTATCTCCCTGCCGAGTCCCTTGGCAACCTATCCCCATGTCCATCTAGTCAAGGATAGATTACAGTAATTGTTTTCCGCCCTGAATGTCAGATTATTAGCTGGACCAAAATCAAGCGTGGATCCTGTGCACCATTTGTTATCGGAAAGGAAATAGTGATACTATCATATTTCCCTGCCATAAAACTGACCTTCACCTTCTTACTGTCAGGCATGTGAGGGCAACATAACATAACATCTCATTTATGACTATACCAGAAACAGGGCCACACGGGTTCAGCATCTAATTAGTATTCTTATGGTTTAATGCAAATTACAATTCGTCGACCCACTTGATTGTGCTATTCATTAAACAACTGTCTCTAGTGAAACCGTTAGGATAAATGATGAACAGAGCAGAAGTATAATAATACTTGTGGAATACTTGCCACTTTCTGGCCATTACTTCATCTGAAAGCCTTCCTGAGTGAATTCTGACATAACTCTTGGATAAATCTCATCTGCTGAGACCAAGCGGGCTACTCTTGTCTAGAAGTAATGGCAACACTGAGAGCCATTAGAGTTACGGATATATTTTTCTCCTGGGGACGTTTACCCTTTAAAGACTTATATACCCCTAAGGACTCTTCCAAAACCTCTGCATTATCAATGAATAGTGGATGGCATTTTCTTTAATGGAGACTTTCTTTTGCAGATTGAGGGTGGGGGTGGCCTCAGGATGGTCCTATTGACCTCTGCAAGCACACAACTCAAGCACAAGAAAATGTATAGTTCAGTTCTTTTATTTACAGTGCTGAAGTCGTTCAAGTAAGCGAGAAGAAAAGTGTACAGTAAATGACCTACGAGGTGAGATAAATACTGTTTATGTTCTTAAATTGAGCGGTTTGATGAGCCAGTGTTGCTCAGGGGTAACTTTGGTTGTTATTTCTGCTTCTGTGGCACTTTTGATAATATCATGTTGGCTATGATAACCATATCAAGCATCGCTCCGTGCAGAGAATTATGCACAGTTTGTAAAAGATGATCCATAGGTGCGTATTATATCATTATGTTATAAATTATTAGTCACTCTAAAGTCAAAGCAAGTTTTTATTTTTTTCTTATTAAAATCATTTGTATCATCAGATTTCCCGCTGTTCTTGTAAATGAGTTTGTTTAGAAAACCTCTTCATGCTTATTTAGCTTGGTTATCAATTAGACTGTGATGTTCCTGTATCAAAAATAACTAGATGAAAAACAAAACAAAACAAAACAAATAAAGATCTTTTTTTTTTTCCACTTGGCAACAGCTCATCCATTTTTAGAGCAGAAGTGAAATGGAAATTCTGATCTAAAAATACAGTTACTGCTGTTTATTTGCATGGACTGGTTTTATGTACTGTATTGACAATACTGATGTCAATAATTTCCTCTGAATGTTTGTGACTTACTGATTTAAACAATTTTGACAACAACCTATATGTTATGACACTAAATTACAAGAATATAATAACACATACCAACTGGCAACATCATATTAGCTTTTAAACAGTTTATGAACAAAAGTCAATGGACGCTTTCCTACCAAATCTCAAAAAAAGCAAAGTCTTTAAAAATATATGTTTGCCTTAAACTAAAAAAAAAACAAAAAACATGCATTTAATTTAAACCTTTTTGCATGAAGCATATTTTTTTCTTACCCTTTTGACAGTTTTTCCCCCTTGTTTTAAGAATAAATTAAAGAATAAATGTGGCCCTGGACCACATTGATACACAATCTGAAAGCTGAATAAATAAGCTTTCCTCTGATGCATGGTTCGTTAGGATAGGACTATATTAGGTTAAGATACAACTATTTGAGAATCTGGAATATGAGGGTGCAAAAAAACAAATGCATTTAAAGTTGTCCAAATTAAGTTATTAGCAATGTATATTACAAATCAAAAATAACGTTTGAATATATTTACAGTACGAAATAAAAATATATATATTTTCATGGACCGTGATCTTACTTAATTTTGACCCATACTATGTATTATATTGTTGGCTATTGCTACAAATGCCCAGAAATTTAAGACTTTATTTTTTAGGTTTTGTGTTCCAGGGTGTTGCCAATAAAGTAAAATTAAATAAATAAACATGGATATCTGACATACATTGTGTGCAATTTTGCTACATTTTTTGAATTATTTATTTTGAATTATTAACAGCTAATTACAAATGAATATTATATTTCCAGTGTTGACTAGAACACTATAAGCAGAATATTTGAGGAATATAACAGAGGGCTGTCTTGCTTGGCCTGTACAGATGGTGATGGGCAGTTTGGCACTGAAATATTCAGTAAGAGGTTCTGGGATTCTACTCAGAACCTGTAGCCTAAACTTGAGACAATGATGTGTGCTTCTACTACATGTCAACTTGTTTTTGCCTAAAGCCAATGCAGGCACAGATCTATTATTTTAGACCTAGCGTTGCTCAGTCAAGACACTGTACTGTAAGTTTATGAAGTACTGATGTGAATTTGGTATTCTTTATTTTATTAAGTCATAAACGCTGATATGTCAACAACTTTGATCTCCATATTAGATTCATTTCACATATTCTCCGATTCAAAGGCTACATTGCTCAAAAGATTATAGCGTAATGTTCCGCTTGTTTGACATTTAAGAGAACATTTGAAATGCCCAGCTTAAGCACAGCAGGCCGTATAATCGGGCATTGTCTTCATTGCAGACTGTTTGCTGGGGTTTCTGTAGCACTAATGGCTTTAAGTTAAGAATATTCCTGAGGAATTGTGTTTGACATAGACCTCGTAGAGTCCAGCCAAATAATTACTCCCTCAGGCGAACTGTGAATCCACTACGGACATGCAAGATTGTACCCAGTTTAAAACGGACGGTGGCAAGAGTGACCATCAAAGGAGGACTTTATTAGATGTGGCATCCACTCCAGGGAAGGCATGACAGAGAACCTGTGGCCACATACGGATTTCAAGTTCTATTTCTAACTGACCTACTCTGAAAAGTGAGCGAGAAGTGTTGCAAAGTGCTTGCTGTGTCATCAAAAGCTACAAGACCAAGTTCGGTAGAAGAACTCCATTTGCACATTTGCAATTCTTATTGGCGTTATGAAAGCTGGCTCCCCTGGCCCTTTGCCAGCATCTTTGCCCTAGTTTACATGACTTATCTTGGATTATTCCTCATTATCATGCTCACCTCTAAATGACTTCGGCTTGAAGGAGAAGTTTGTTTTGCGAATTTGACACCACTACCATCTGTACATGCAAACTACCGTGTTTATTTAGTTGCTTTGGGGGCTGAATGATGTCTTACTCTTAACACAATAAGGCATTTTCCTTCTTGCAAGATGCATTCACATTCTTAATGCAGACAGAAACAAGCTGCTGCTCCCTGAGTACCTGAGCTGAAGATTAAACCTTAAGAGAACCTTAGGTTGACTATACACTTTCCGTTATAACCATTTTCTTAAAGGCTCATTCACACTGCACTGACAGACATTCCAGACATGGGAAATGCCAAGATGCTCATTCGCTAAAAAAAAAAACAAACAAACTGATGGATGTGTCTGCTGCCGTTGGTTTTTGTTTGTCATTGCAGTGTAAACTGGCCTTAAGATATTTCTTGCAATTGCAATTAATTCAGCTATTAGTGCAAGCACATTATTTAAAATTTAACATTAAATATATTTTTCAACAATTTTAGTGACTATGATGATATGCTAATTAATTAATCAAACAAATTGCCATTAATTTCACAAATCAATATTTGATAACAAACCTCCCAATTGAAGAGAATTATAGTGCCTATATAGACAAGTGAATAGACAAGCGCTGTGGCTTTAGTATAGGGTTGGGTAAAATCCAGAATCTAAGGACTGCTTCCTTTTAACCTATGATTATAAATCTGAATTGAAACTGAATTGGAATTTGAATTGGATTGACAGGAAGAGGAAGTCAATACAACACATTCTAAGGCCCTGTTTACACTTCTGGTGTTAAAATAGTACCATCAGGATGTACTAAAAACGTGCAGTGAAGAATTAGCACTAAAAAAAGCATGGATAGATATTTTTGCGCCTCACCTTACTGAATATGCATCTGTAGAATTATCAGATGCAAAATGTAATTGAAAGACACTATTAAAAAGTAATCACGCAATGAGATTTAGCAATATTTGTGCTTGTGAAATTACTGCTATTTGCGCCATTATTTGATGGCCAAAAATGCATGTCTTAAAGCAGATGGTAATTCTTGCAGCTCTGAATAGCTTGCACTGGTCAATATGGACATGATCTGGCTGTGTCTGTGTTCTTAATATGTGCACTGTCATTGTCAAAATTAATTTACATTTTTATATATGGTATTAATTTCTTTTTTCTCTTTTTTTAATTCTGTTTCCTTACATTTCAACTGCAATTCTAAATCTTTTTGTAGTTGACTCTCTCTCTCTCTCTCTCTCTCTCTCTCTATATATATATATATATATATATATTTTTTTTTTTTTTTAATACTATACTATAGACCGCCCACTCACCTTTTGCCAAGTTGCTTTACTCTGACTCATTATTACATATATAATAATATAATCAGTTCAGCTCCTGGTCAGAGCTCTAGTGCCATATTGAGAATTTGATTAAATTTTATGAATGTGACACCTTTACTAGCCAGCTTTACTAGCAGGCCTTCCAGCTAGCACCACCAAGGCTTTATGGGTAATCCAGAAAACAGCAGCGCGTCTGGACTTCAATCAGCCAAAGAAGAGCCATGTCATACACTTTTCACTCGCCGCCAGCAAATTCTCTAGGCTCTGATTCCAGCATAAGGAATTTACATTCCCTCTCGTTCCCTGCGGTCAGTGAATCAACAAGCCCTGGTGGAATCATCACAATGCAGCACAAGGTCACTTTCAAAAACTTCATGCTCACTGTCACTACTAACCTTCATCACAGGAATCCATTCCAATCTTCAGAAATCATCTGAAGAAACACCTTTCAATGGACTATGTAACTGATGACCACAAATCAAATAATAAATATAATTATTCTGCACCTTAACTCTATCACTATACTTTTTTAGGCACTATTCTTATTTCTACATTTAATTAGTTAACAAGATTTATTTAAAAAAGTTTGGATGGATGTGATATAAGGAAAGCCTATCTATTAAATACAAAAAATACAAGTCCTATGGTAATTTAGTTTAGTTTTATAACGTCAGATTAAGAAAATTATCCAACTTTTTTTTTTTCTGTCATTTTACAGGTTCAGAAAGAATAATGAGTAGAAGAACATGTCTACCTCATCTAGTGTCTGGACTAGATGGGGACCTGGGTAGTCTGTGTATATTGAAGCCAAACAGCCCCTGCCAATAACAGCTTTATTTTCTGCAGATGAGCGTTTCCATCAACTGGCATCTTGAACCAGCAACAGCTGGTTAATGTCTATAAGAGTGGAGCGGGCCGAAATGGAATGGGCTTCCATTCTGATGGCATCTCTTTCAGATGAATCAGTGGGCTAAATTGGATTTTGCTGGGCTGTGTCCTGAAGCGCAGTGCAGATGTTGCTTTTTGAACCCGATCACTTGTCCTGGTGATGCAGTGAGTACCTGCTATTTCACAGTCAAAACTCATGCCAGCTCAATTGAATGCAGCAAGCTTCTAATCAGCACTCTTGGATCTTACACAAATCAAACAAATCCAATCCTACAGCCAAACTTCTGCTCACATTTTCAATTATCCAAGATGATTGCACATCTATTTAGAGGAATGGACACAGAGGCAGACTGACCTGACAGATCTCTAAAGTAACACAAAGCCTTTCTACAGAAGTATGTTTTCAGCAAGGGATAAAAAATAGAAATGAGGGAAAAAATGTAAAATCTGAAATCCATGATTGCAAGATGGAAATTCAGAATTCTGACTTTTCCTAGCCATTTCCAGTTTACATCTCACAAATCTGAAATTGTATCCAGAAATCTGAGTTTGCATCTCGCAATTGCTTTATATATCATTTTTTTCCCCCTTTCTGCCACAGAATTAAAAAATATAAACAGTAATTGTAACTTTATATCTCACAATTCTGACTTCTCTTCTTAGAATAATAAGTGAGGTTTAAATATTGCACTTGCAAGAAAGCATAGCTAGAAAAAAGGTTACAATTGTGAAATAATAATTTGCAATTACCTTTTTTATTCCCGTGGCAGAAAGTAGCTTTCACACAAAAATCACATATCCATGCAAATGAGGTCTGTTTTTACTGAAGGCTCCAAACGACCCAGTGAAGATGTATATGAATTTCCATATAAAACAACATTATGCAACACTTCTGTAAGATAATAGCATAGATAAGTAAGGGTTGGCAAACAATGTCATATTTCACTCCAGACCTCTACAGAACAGCTTCCAGTGAATGGTTGTATAGACACTGGAATCGCGTTTATGGTAAATGTGTGTAAGTAGTTCACAAACACAGTACGCAGCCAAGCACATGAGGAAAATTATGGCTATGGATGACCTGTCAAAGCAGAAAACTTAAAAGCGGCTTGTTTTTCGCCATTCTTTCTTTAAAACTTTCTTTCTTTACACTTGAGCTTTCTTTTTTTTTAAGCTACTTCCGAAAAAGACAAAACATGATTTGTTGTTGAAATATGAGTTAGTTTGGAGAAACGGCACAAAACAAATCAACCGGAAAAGGAAAGAGGCATTCAAGCATTGGCAACAAAAACAAACACTTTTTCTGATTCTGAATGTTGAAAGTTATTGCAAAAAGAGCCATGTGAACTGAAGTCAATGTTTTGAACTGCTTGCATTAATAAGACATCAGGAACAAAATCATAACTGATATCAAAATGTATTTTACATCAAACTCCAATACTCCTTTTTTGCACCTTTTATGCAACAAAAATCATCAAATCAAAGATAATTAATTGTGTAATTAATTATCAAGAGAGGACAATTGAATAGACTTTCACTACAGTGTTCACAAGAGCAATACTCGCCATGGAAACCATGCATTTGCAATGACAAAGCGAGCAGTTTACCTTGATAATGGGCGCTGAAGCCTTTGTATCGATGGTTGCTGTCAGTAACAAAGTGTAACCTCAGCCAGTTCTTGTTGCTAACAATAGGAGATGGGACGTTCATTCCGGATAGCCTGTAAAACATGAAGGAAAGCTCTTTACATTTGTTACGGAACGTCACCCATTAGCAGCGACAACAAAAAACATTTATAATAACATGGCATCTGTCTAGAGGGGCTGTAAAACTCACGTTTTGTAGATGTACAATGATAGATAGCCCTGTCAAAATGAGTTTAAATGATCTGTCTGTTTAGACCGTGAAAGTAGATGTTTGGATGGTCAATATTTTATCTTCTGAAGTATAAAACTTTCTGAGCGCTCGTAATATACTACCAAGGTCACTGATCTAATACTCTGACATTTTGAGGCATGGCACTTGGGACATTTAACGGAGTACAAGCACCTTAACACTTAGGCCACCATTACTCATGAAGTGCAAGCCGGGCCAGTTATGGTCAGCACACTCCCTGAACACTTTTGAGGTGCGGGGTGCACACAAACTGAACATTTTGACAAGTGAAAACATTGTTGTGTGTGTATGTGTGCATGCGCAGCATGTCGTGAATCAGCGTGGCGCTGCAACAGAGGACAGAGGTCATTGTAACCCCAACCCTGCACCCATCAAAATGCTCCATCTTCATCCTACATCTGTCTCACTTTATTGATGACTAACTGGAGATGTCATTAAAGGACATGGCCACATGAATCACACTTTAATGGCCTTCACAGGCTGGAGCGGAGCCATATCATTACTGTTATCTTTCTGTCTCTCTCACTCTTTCGCTCCCACACACACACACACACACAGGCAGTTTACATTATTTTGCTGAAACTGAAAGGTAAAGTCTGTTATTGCTGTGCCACTAGTGTAAACAATAAAATAATATAAATAATGACTCTTTGTAATACGTTTTTCTAATAGCCACGCAGTGTGACTGCGAGTGTGACGTTTTCAATACAGCACAGAGGTTCAGTATTGTTAATAGGGGTGGGCGATATAACCAAAATCTTCTATCATGGTATAAGCAATTTTCTACCTCGATAATGATATATATCACGATATGGTAATTTGTAAAAAATGCATAAATAGAAAATTCAAACACAATGAAACAGTTTCATATAATGTAATTTAAACTGAATTGCAGCAATACTTTAAACTTTAAAAACAACAACAACCATACTGTTTACTGTAAGTTTAATGTTTTTTCTCAGAACAACAGGTACTAACATGCCTGACAGTATGCCAGTTTCCACGGGACATTTTTAAAACGCTTCTTGTAATAATCACGAACTACTGTCAAAACAACGAGCCCATGTTCGACAGATAAAGTGAATAATATAATGTTAAGATGTTTCCTTATAATGGACTTCTATGGGGGAGAAAACTCTTAATGTGTAATTATTCAGTTTATCTGTTGAATATGGGCTCATTGTTTTGACAGTAGTTCGTGATTATTACAAGGAAGGTTTGACAGATATTCGGGCTTCCCTCGTCAGTTTTTAGGTGCACTAAGACACATTAAGCATGTTTAACGTTAAGAGTTTTAGAATTCCCCGTTTCCACCACTTGCTGAAACAGTGCATACCTTGCAAATCACGTTAGTCTCATTCATATCGCTTTTCCTATACCCAAACCAATTCCACACCACACTCGATTCACCGTTTTTTCTTTACAATCTCAACCACGGTTAAGACGATAGACCAATATCTCTACCAGTTGACACATTTCTACCGGTTAACCCTGTCTACCGGTATACTGCCCACCTCTAATTGTTAATATTGGGTAACTTACATTACATTGACTTTGTTTGGAAATATATTTGTATATTGACCAGAAAACATATAAAGTAACTCCAGTTACATACTTGTCAGCGCAAATGTTAACAGTGTTATTTTGTTCCTTAACGAATCTGTGTTTTGAACAAATCGGCTGAGCGAATGATTCACTCACTCGTTTGAATTCAATAAGGAATTCAGTTGTTGATTCAGGAAAAAGTAGATTTAAACAACTGGCTCATAAATATAGTCATTGATGTTGCTTGAAAAAGTGTGTTTATTTTTTAACTATAGTTTGCTTATTTCATATTTTAATAAATCGGACTTATGTTGTTCACTAAAGATAAACAAAAAACTTAACTGTTTAGTACATATTTTATATTTAATTATTAGAAATAGTAGAAGAAATCTAGATTCAGTTCAGCAAAACCTGATTCATTTCAAATTGATGTAAGTATCTTATTAAACATTATAAATTATTAAGTTCACTCAACAGATTAGTTGTAAAAAAAAAAAAAAACTAAAAAAAAACACAGCACCATTTAAAAATACAGATAACAGAAAGACAGCTAAATGGTATCTTGACATGTATTACATAATCATAGAAGTGTCGCCTAATATAGCCTATATTTTTATATTACCACAAAAAGTTGACCAGTGGAGTACAAAAACTTTAAAATGTAAAAAAAATATTCTAAATCGTACATTTTTTAGTATAGTCACACACATCTTTTGCTTGGTTTTATGTAGTATGTCACACAGCTCCCAAAGGGACGACTGATTTTCTAACATTTGAATAATGCGTCCTTCAAATATATATTCAGCAGTTGTATGAAACTTGTCACATTCTTGTCATGCAGTTGCACAATCACAAAACAACAGTACTTGCACACATAACCCATTCCATGTTCATGACTTTGTTAGTGTCTCAGTGAGTTTACATTTAAATCTGAAATGGAGTCCCATAAATTAAACATATGCTCCTATAAAGATCATAAATTAATTATGAGTCAAATCTGTTTTTTTTCCCCCTATTTTTTTCCTCCTCGGTTTTATGGGCATAATCTACTTTAGGAAATGAAGTATGGCAAATGCCCCTTAAATTTAAAGGCATGGTGTTAAAAGCTTTGGTTTTTATCCCTTTTTCTGCTAATAATAACCTATGCTCACAAAGCAGTCCATACCAGACTTCCTACTCATCTTGGTGGTTAAAATGCCATGCTAAAATGTTTGCTATGGCTTTATGGACAAACATGTTGTATTTCTTTTATTCAATCATGAAAAGCACTAACCAGTTCATTAAAATAAGTTTTAATAAGGCCACTTTCATTTTTGTTTTTAATTTTTTTGTTGTTGCTTTAATTTTGTTTCTTTTTTCCCTTCCAAAATGTATACATTAAATGTCTTTTTTTATGCTTTCTGATGTGGTGTGACATATCTCTTCTGTTTTACTACAAGCTGTAGCTTGAAAAAACATTACCAGATAGTATGCTGATGTTATAAAAATGAAACAAATAACACCAGAAAGTATGTTAAGAGACACAGTACAACTACAACTGAAATGTTCCTTAATGTATCTTAATGTATCAAGAGTATGAACCTGACATTATAAATATAAATGGTGTTAAATATATGCACTATATTACAAATGCATTATTTTTGTATTTTTTATTCCATTCATAAAATCCTAAAGGTGCATTAAAAAGACTCAAAATGATGAAGGTCACAAAATGTCTCTGCATAATGCAGATTAGAAAAAAACTGCCCACCCACTCCCATGCAAGTGGGATCTCCATTGCTACACTGAAAGTATTGAAACCTCAAAAAACTCTAGCTGCCATGGGACAAATTACAGTTCTCTGAGATATGTCTTTAGATGACCAAGAAACACACCCGGTTGTAGCATTTCAGTAGTGCCCTTGTTGTATATCAGCTCACTTTTGAACAGAAATACAGCTTTGTTCCTTAATTGTAAAGTAAATTTCAGTGCACGGACGAATTTGCTTTAGCTTATTGATGTGATCGTCTCGGCTGCGAGTCACCCTCCTGAATAGCACATGTTTCCACATTTGTAATTGCCCGACAGTTTAATTAAATAAGTGTGAATTTTGCAGTAACATAATTTCTCAGGAGCTGGAGAGGCTGGCAGTGTTTGAAACCAACCACAACACCAGAACTCTCATTCCTCCACACAGCCTATATCTACCCCTGAATAAATCACCATGCAAGCCAATAAACCCTTTCACATGGATAAATGTAATTTAATCAACATAGCTCATTCCAAGGTGTCTGCTCTCTCTCTGTGAGTGTGTGCGCGGATGTTTGTTTGAAGGCAAGGTCAGGAAAAGGAAGAGGAGGTTATCAAACACATGGATGAGCAAAGAGTGGTATATGAGCAAATCCTACCATGTCAGTGCAGTTAATCCACATGGGATGTAAAAACGGTTTATAAATAGGACTGGCTGATACGGCGCTGCAAGGAAACTAATATTGCTTAAAATGTGTGCATATGTCATTCTTTATTTTCGACCAAACAGCAACTGTTGCTAGATATATAAACAATATATATCGACAGACACTCTGCCAAAGACAGTACAGTGGCAAGAGAGAAATGAATGATTAAAGCGGAATGGACTAGAATTGGAGGAGGAACATAGGATACAATATAAGATGTGTAAGACTGGACAACAGGTACCAAAAGTAACAGAAAAGGTCAGGAAAAGAGCAACATAAAGATTTAATAAAAGAAGAAAGAGGTAGAAGAACTTTCTGTATCTTTGCATTCATAAAGGTCCTCAGTGTCTATGAGATAACTATGACTCGATGTCCTAGAAAGTGACAACAAGTTAATAATTGCCTGCTTTAGTTAAGAGATACAACATTTGCTTTCAGTGTGGACAGAAATATTACTTGTATTATTAGAAAATCTGAAAGAACTCTTTCCAGTACCTCAGACATCCAGCAAGGCAAGGTACTTAACAAAATTACACCCCAATCCGTGCCACAAATCGGACTAGATTATAAAGCAGCTTTAACGTAGTGTGGGTGTGTGAGATTTCAGATGCTGGTCTCTGCATGTGAATGACCCGTGAAAACAATAAATGCAGCAGAAGACACACTGAACTACAGAGCATGCTCAGACTCCAGACATTGAAATGGGGCTTCAAAACACATCGACTTCTTGAAAAAAAAAAACTTCAAAAAGGGGGATTGAGACAAAAAGGAGAGAGCCTTCTCACGAGGCAAGGAAAAATAAGAGCGTATCGTCATTAACCATAATGGACTTGGCGAGCTTTTAAGCTTTTGCTATGCGAGTCACATCCCGTTCTCAGATCAATAGCTCTCAGTGGTTCTGTGCAAAATTAGGAGAGATTCATTATTAGCAAATGACAGCCGTTAGCATGTTCCTTAATCAGGAAATCTGTCTTAATTGCCTAGCTGCTAATTAAGACAGGTGGTAGCACTAATATAGAGACCCTCTTCTTTTTTGGCACACAAATACACAAACATGGAATGTATCGCAGTAATACAGTATGACTTTATTAAAACATAATAGTCCGAAATTTTCTTGAGCAGCAAATCAGCATATTAGAATCATTTTAGAGTGATAGATGCTAAATAGTTGGCTTTACAGGAATAAATTCCTTTTTAAAATAGAAAACAGACATTACAATTTTTTAGAATATTTTCACAATTTGACTTTTTTTTTTTCACTTTTTTTCTGGTCAAATAAATGCAGCCTTGGTGAGCATAAAAGCCATCTTAAAACAAATGAACAAACAAACAAACAAACAGTAAAAACTTTGAATCCCCAGACTTTTGAATCATAGTAAGTAAAATTAATTAATAATAAATCTCACTTTACTGTTTAGACGTCTTATAAATAGCACACCAGTCATTACTATCACACGCAGACTCTTTCTGAAACTTCATTAACATCCTGTATACCTGGGCTCCCGTGGTAAGAGAGGGGGACAGGACATGGAAAGAGAGAGAGCAATGGAGAGAGGGAGCGAGATGAAAGCAGGCTCTACAGCATGGGTCTCACACCGGCGGTCCCCTCATCAATCACAGGCCGCCGTAGCCCAGACGAATGAGAGGCCGCTGGGAAGCCGCTCGCGTCTCTCCATCAAACTGATGTTTTGAAAGTAAGTAATCAGTGTTCTCCACGGGCACTTCTTCTGTGGCAGAGCACCCCTCCTTCCCTACGCTCCTCCCGTTCTCCCTCCCTCTTCCCATTCCTGATGCACTCTTCCCTTGTTCTCCGCTACATGGAGTCAAGGCCTCTCCACCCCCATGGCATTGTGGGAGCCATACTTTATCCATCTCAGCACAGTGGGAAGGACCCAATACTGTCCAAAATGCAAGAGGCTTTTTGTGAACAATCATGCTCAGCAGACAGGGGGAAATATACAGATGATGTACACAGGGGGAAAAAAAAGTGATCGCAATGTTCATTATTTCTGTGGTTGACTTGCTGGACCACACTGACACACACACGTACAAATTGTATATAGGATATATAGTAAATTTTCTTTTTGTGTGCTACAGTAATAAATGGAAAACACATCACTGCTTGGTCCTAATTGAACTTATCCTTGTGTTAGGTTGTGTTTACATTAGTGTGTTTTCATTTTAAAACGTTTCTACGGTTACGCCTATTGTTTATAATGCTTTTTTTTTTATCTGACTTTTAAAAATGCTGCAAAAATCCTGTTTTAGTATGAATTTTTATCAGTGTAAACTTTTGAAAACAATAGGTTAGGGGTAGGCTTCGCAGTTTTAAAACAAAAAAGCACTGGTGTAATGCACTGGCTGCTTTAGTTCCAGAACTAAAAGTACAGTAAAACAGTACTGAGGCGATTTTGCACGAACAATTTCCCAGCACCAATTAAAACGCTTGCATCCGAAGCGACAGTGGATACTAAGTGACATAAGCCGATCGACGGCAACATTATTTATGCGTAGCATTAACTAGAAAAAAAACAAAGAATAACAACATGAACAACAGTCAAATTTTTCACTAAAATGCCGCTTATAAAAGAAATAAGATAATAACACAATGTTTACACGGCAATTTAAATCATGGCAGGTGAGGGCGTTTTTGTATGCGTTTAGCTAATCAGCTCTCAGTTATGTCATCGATAGTTCCTGGTACTTTTTTTAGACCCTACTCTGAAGAAGAAGCTAATTTAGTTCCTCCAAATGTAGTTCCTGGAACTGAAATAACATGCCAAAAAGTGACAATTAGTTGGGGTACTACAAAATATTTCCTGCGGTGCGAAAAGCCCCATAGATACCTTTCAGTTATTGGTGTTAATCTGGCACCTGGTGCTCATTTCCCTAATTATATGACAAACCTTATTTAGCTAGCAGCAGTCCCCAATTTTTTAGTGAGGTTGCAAGATGACGGACCACTTTAAGGTCACTGAAACCCTGGTTATCCAGATGAAGGCCAAAGGTCATCTCAAAGGTCATTCTAAATCAATTCTAAAATCATTCTTAAGATTACTTGAATATTGCAACTTATTCAATATAGACAAATGCACAAAAAACAGGATAGTGCAGAGACTCTCAGTGAAGAATGGGTTCAGCACTGTAGTTGGAATTGCTTGCAGATAAGAAGCTGTTTTATTTAAGAGACTCTTGGGCGAAAGCACATTGAAGACTCGTTAGCAGAGAGTTCACATTTGCTGAGGAGCACGTTGTGTGGACAGAGGAGAACTGGTGCAAGTTTAATTTATTTGGGTCTGATAGGAAACATTTTGTTCCTTGAAACTAAGAACATTGAAATAATGAACCAGCCAGCCAAGCGTGCTGATCTAAACCCAATTGAAAATCTCTTGAAAATCTTCAGGGACAAAGCTTAGAAACCCTATGCAGTTACTAAACTTTAAAGAAAAGTGGACCAAGATCACATAAGAGCAGTGCGAGAGACTAGTAATGTCCTGTGCAAGCAGATGTCACTATTTTATTGGATAAGAAAAGAACAGTTAAGCAGGGCCCAATGTAATCTATAAACAACAACAAAAATACTACTAATAAAGCTGTATGCTTTATGTATTAAACCTTTTTTTGTTTTGGTGCTTGAAAGCCTCTTTTCAGCTTTGAAACATACACACATATGTATATAAATATAGTGATTTCATACGCTTTCATATACTTTGTCAATGTTTCTGTCTCAGTACAGTGGCAATAATTAAGTTACTTGGAAGAAATCTCCACAAGCGACTCTGTGAAGCTTATGCAAATCAGAGACCACCACATTGAGACATCTCACATGCTGGTCACATTTCCACATGAATATCTTGTTTGGCCCACGACCAGAACCTCCATTTTAAGGATCAGATTGGGAGGGAGGAAGGAAGGCGGCGTGGCACACTGGAGAATAAATGAACCTCACACGCCAGCTAATGACCTCGCAATGCTTTTACTCAGGAGCATATTTCACCGCTGGCTTGGTATCCAACACCCCCAAAAGCCATTTCAATAAAGCCTGTATTTACAGTGAACAATGCGTGATGGCAAATGTCATTTGAGTTCGGCAGGCTGATTCCTCTTCTAGCACATGATTCACAGAGGTCTTTGTACTTGTTTTGTGCGTATGTGCTATTTTGGGTATGAGGCTTGACTTCTAAGTGCACAAAGCAATGCTGTGATACCGGAGTGAATGTGATTATGTGCACCCAGACTGAAATGAAGGTTTGGTTAATCACAGAAAAGAGCTTTTTTTTATTTTATTGAAATGGGAATTTGGACTTTCAGCTGCACAGTGTGATGAAATGTGTCTGGGTAAGATGATCCCTAATAAATCCTATGTACCATAACATGAAATAGATTTTGTTGCATCAATCAGTCGATCAAATAATCAATCACTGAAGAGCGTCAATTAGTTTGTCATTAGCTTTGTAGACATATTGGATTCACATATCAGGAAAAAAAAAGCACACACAGTAATTTTGGGAAGGTGACAGTAATAAATCCCATCATAAGTGCCATTCGTTTGTCATATAAGAGAGCTAATACCCCAAAGAGGAACGGATTGTAATGGATTACACAGCTCTCTCTCTCTCAGTTCTTCATATTTCCCAAAGGTTTCTCAGCTAGAGGGCTTCTCTAATCATGCAGCATGACAGAATGTATGATTAAGTATTATAACTCTATGAATAATAAACAAAACTCTGCACCATAGCCCAGGCAATGGACACACACTACCAGCTCAGCACCTCATGTGTTTATGTAACATGATTACAATTGTACCAGAATTATTTAAATACTTAAGTGACTCTTAAAAAGACATCATGCACTTATTTTGAATGCATATGGTACAAACATTTTTGGTAACAATTTATTTTGATGGTCCCTTTTGAACAATCTATTGACAATTTTTTTATTTGCTTTATATTATTTTATTAGAATATTAGTACACTCTCTAATTAATATCTGCTAACTCTTTATTGTGATGGTCTCCCAAAAAACTTTGCAAGTACTTATCAACTTATTCTAACCCTAACCCTGCCGGTCTACTAATACTCTGCTAGCACTCTATTGAGAGTTAGTGGATATGTAGGTGCGATGTTACTTATAATCAACAGAATATGTTAAAGGGACCGTGAAACTAATTTTTTGCTATACTGATGCTGTGAGAATGCATTATGAGCTAAAAACAAAAACAAAACAAATAAACAAAAGCATATGCAGTTAGATAAATGGCTATATATGTACACATTTGTATTGCACCAAAAACATATAACGCTTTATTGTAAAGTGTCCTTGTCAGTGTAATTATACATTTATAATTAAATATATAATTTAGACATACTAATTAACTACATGTACTTACTACAAGGTTAGGGTTAGGATTAGGGTTTGGCTCAGAGTTTCCAGCATGCAATTATGCATACTTTATTGTTATTATAATAGTACATGTACAACAAGGTCACCCTAAAATAAATAATTACCTCACATTTTTATATTAGGTGGCCTTCACTAATACTGTACGTTCAATTCATTTTATACAGCGCACTTATTGTGTACATACATGTTTTTTACATTGTACTTATTTTTTGATGTACTGTAAGTACTGTACATAGTTAAGGCCACCTAATAAAATGTTTGACCAAACATTAAGTGACAGGAGAAAGTGCCTCCAGGTCACTGTGAACAGCTGATTGCTGAGTGTAACAGTTCCCACCTATAATGCCACAAATTAGCTTCAGTGGGTCAGGTTGGTCAAAATTCATTGATTAATTAAAAAGCAACATGTCTGAATTAAAATGAACTTGTGATGACTTTCCACGGCGAAAGATCTATGAGTCAGCTGTTTTTTAGGGAGCACTCAGCTCAGTTAAATTAAAGATCCATCTGCGTGTCTGCCACCGCCACTGCACTCACGGTGTTTACAGAGGATTTGTTGACTAATGACCTGAAAAGAAGGTGACTATTAATAATAACAGCTAAATAACAGTACGTTATGTGATACAGATACAGATTGTTCTTGTCACTGTACAGCTGCAGCTATTATTGGTGAAGCAATTAAAAAAATCATATAAATGTAACAATACTTTAATGTGATAAGACTTCTAAAATAGGTTTGTAGTGTACATTGACAAGCGTGGGGATTCAATTTGGTAATGTAAACAAGAAATTCATTATTAAATTAAATTAAATAATAAATTCAATTTAATTAACCGTTCTCATTTCTCAAGTGCATAGTTATTTGTATTCTGCAACAATAAAAAACAGATTATGAGAAACATTCTGTCTTTAATGGAAAGTGAACCAACATAACTATTTTTTAAACCATTATAAAATATATAACAATAAATAAGTAATAATATGCTAATTAAATAACATTATGAAATTACTGATGTTCTCATTTGTTTTGTGAATGTAAGCACATGGGCAACATCCCATCCTGAAATAAAAGTAAAACTAACTTAAATGTAACCAAGATCAGAAGGCCTAGAAAATCCACAGCACATAAGCCATCGTCATGCTGCTTTTGACATCCTGTCTAGACACATCAAAATGCGATTTGCCAACCTCATTTCACCCCTAATGAACAGCCCTAATGAATATTTTAGGAAGAGACAACCGGATAGAGTCTTAAGCGTGCCTGTAGTCACGTCTAGCGTGGTACTCTGGTGTTTTCGCTCTGTTCTCTGTCGCTACGCAGCAGCTGTGTTCTGTGTGGCGGCCCACCTGCTCATCTCCCTCATCCTTTCCACCGCGAACCTGTTCTGAATCCTAAAAAGCCCATCACTATCACAACACATTCAACTTTAATCACTTGGACTGTTCCGTCCTCTGGTGTGGCTGTTTGTTTTTGCTGTTGTACAGGTTTCAGCGAGAGTCTTGATGTGTAGGGCGCTGAGAGGATTGTAAACAGGTTTACAGGATCTTGTTGGAACAGATCAATTCTCTACACTCTGTTGATCACAGTATCCAGACCTGTCACTCAGAATGTACTGTAGGAGGGCGAGTGTGTTGCATTGAACTCTTTTACAGCAGGAGAAGCGTCTTTTGTGCAGAGAAAGGAAAATGGCCAATAATCAGGGCAAAAAATTATAAAACTGCAAACGAGAGACCAGTGTTTTACAAGCTTACTTTTAGTCGTTTTAGGCTCAAGTAAGCCAGAATGTGTTCTGTTTTACTGAAATTACTGAAAAAATAAAATAAACAATCTATACTGTTTGTAAAGAATAGTGGCTTTTCATAATTTACAATCTTTTGTGATGAAATGTAGGTATAATTGAAGTGATGAAACACTAGTGTTAGTGAAACATGCTGTAAAAAACATTTACGGTAAAAAACAACCACTGTTACGGTAAAACTGCACACATTAAATAAAACAGCAATATTACATTTTTATAGATTAAACTTAAAATTACAGTAATAAAGAACACACACACAGACTTTGAATTAAAATGAATAAATAATGAATGAATGAATAAATAATTAAACAAATAACTGTGAGTTGTCCCATTTGAGAAGGGTGAATCATTGCAATATAAAGGTATAACTTTTCATTGTAAATTATACGATGGATTCCAAAAATTAGGTATTCAATTGTATTTTAATGTAAAATGACATGGAATCTTCCAGATCTATTGCAGCCTTGTAAAGAAACTCACTGTTGAAATTATGACCTTTTCAATTTTCCGCAACAAATGTCGACACTTGACTAAATGGCACAAAGCCCTCTTTTCTGTATAAAAGCTTTGTGCTTTGTGGCAAGGCCACAGATGGGCATTTCTAAATTATCTTTCCGCAGCGTAGGTACGTAATTGAAAAGCTTGGTCCCTTCATTGTCGGCCCCTGAATCATAGTTTCACATTGAGATCTAGGACACCTTCCCTAACAATCAATAACAATAGAGAGCTGCCTCTTCATTCAGAAGGGCCTGTTGTTGGATAGATGACTGAGAGAGGTTTCTCTTTTGTTTGTCACCTTGCCTCGGCATGCTACAGATTTAAGAGATGAGGGCGCTGGTGGCAGCATCCGCTCATTTGTAACGTTTTGTTCATCTCGAGCTGTCAGACGCCGCACTCAGAGCAGGAGATGCTGATGTCTCTCACTGGCATTGTCTTTTTGCATAGCACGGTATTCTACGTTAAAATGGTATTCCATACATACAAACTATATTATCTGTAAGTAAATTCTGTAATTTCAAACTTTTTTTTCTAATACATAGCTATTAGCACAGTAATTTATTAATATCTATGAGTTTCATTATTATAGTTATGTTTATAGTTATACTGTAGAAACATTTTAATGAGCCTGTTGCTTTGGAGAGTCTCATTATCATGACATAATTGCACTACAGGCTGAAGAAACATTGCATCAAATTCTGTTAATCTAATTCAACCATAAATTAATTCACAACAGACATTACTCAATATGTTAATTATCCTGAATACTATCAACACAATCAGCACAAAATAACATGCTAATGTCTCTAGACTAATAGACTGTAATGCAAGCAGAAAAAAATATCTTCGATACAAACAATATAGGGGACAATGGGGGTTAAGCACGTGCACACACACACACAAGTTGGGTTTTACGTGTTTTATGGGGACGTAATGGCTGTACTGTACAGACTGTATGTGGTATTGTCCTACACTGACCCTACACCTAAACCTACCCCTTACAGGAAACTGTGTG
>JAUYWG010000056.1:12832207-12854673 GCA_034779775.1 Enteromius afrohamiltoni
CCAACAAATATATATATATATATATATATATATATATATATATGTGTGTGTGTGTGTGTATCTTATAAATTAGTTTGAAAAAAATATATATATATATATTATATGATGGAGCACTTTTGCAATATCTGAAGATGTTTTGTATTTTTTTTTCCTTCTAAATATACAATCATTTCACACAATTTGCGGAGGAACCCTTAAGTTGCTGCTATTGGACAATTTTCTGAAGGTGGAAATGGGAAGTTATGTGACCAGTATTTAATTTCAAAGGACAGTGAGGCACATTTGCGTCAGAGAAGAATCTCAGAATATCTTAGGCTGATCATCTGTAGGTAAAATAGACAATCATAAGTATAATCACCAAACTGCATTTGTGCTGCTCATTCACTAAGACAAACCTCAAAGACTTGAGAGAGAAAGAGATTGCAAAAGGAACACTACTTCAATAATACCCAGCCTTACAGTGTGTGACCTGTTTTCTCTTTATGCTTAAAAGACTCTCATAAAAACAGGAAATGTTGTTTTGGACTCTTATTTCTATTATCAGAGCCCAGCAGCATATACAGCAACAATCCGTCAAACTTGTTATTTTATAACTATAGATCACAAATTCAATTTATGAAATTGCAATAACTGTAAGCCCAAAATCTCAGGTTTAGGACAAACATAACAATAAATGTAAAAAAAAAATCTAAATAAATATATTTATGTAATATGGATATTCAACATATAAAAACACAATTATTAATTAACATAAATTATATATATTACACTTACTGCTCCCAATATATATATATATATATATACGTTGGAAGCAGTAAGTGCTTTTTTGGTTTGTTTTTGCTTTTTAGTTATATTTATTTTTAGTTTTTTATACTCACCAATGTTGCTTTTATTTGATCAAAAATACAGTAAAATAATTATATTGTGAAATTATTTGTTTTTATCATATATCATTTTATCATTTTATGTTTTATCATTTATCATTTTATCAAACTACAATATATTTTCATGACAACAACATTAATGTATCTGCAATCTCTAGATTTAGAAATGAGAAAGAAAAAAAAACTTTAATACTCAGTACGTTACACTCATTAATCAGATAATTTGCGCTAAAGACAACAGTGGCAGCACACAGGGGAAAGACACTGAAATAGCTTTTTCCATATGAAACAATGTCAAGAGAGGCTAGAAAATGTGGCAACGGCAGCACCTGCTCGGCAAAAAACTGCAACACATTAAATAGACTTCCACCACCCCATGAGTCCACTAGCCAAATCCCTTTTACCCAGCAACAGCCTTTTATTATCTGTTAAAACTTGAGAATGCTCCATAACCATGCACCACAGCCTCTTTTAATGTTCTCCATAGCAGTGTTGTTCACATTTACAATATTTTTTTGTCAATTCAAATAAAGCTGGAATACACTAAAACAAATATTAGATTAAACTTAAACGAAATGAAATTTATATAAAAAATAAAAGCACATAAAATTAATAAAACATAAACAAAATATTTTGTTTTGCTCAGACATGTCTACATGGGCTTAAAATTGTGCAGTTAGAGCTGGTTTCTTTAAACCAATCAAGTAAGCGCATAAGCAATCCCTGGCAAGAGCATTGCATTTAAGAAGGGTGTGGGTGTCAGCTCCAATTTCGGCAGGGCTGCTCAAAGTGGTGTGGGATTGATCAGGGATTTACGTCATTAAGCAGGTGGTCCCCATGGTTGTCAAAGCCAGACAGGAAAGGGAAAGGAGATGCATGATTGCTGCAGCCCACAGCGAGTTTGAACTCTTTAATAAAAAAAGACCCTGTCAAAATTAAAGTCTAGCACATCAAAAGCCAGTCATTAAGGCTCATAGCCTCAGCGTCAAATTATCAGCGTTTTAATGCTCCATGAGGAATTCCATCCGACAAAGGATAATTTTAGCTGTTCCACACTTGTCCTCGCTAAGTAGGATTGGTTTAGGAGCATAAGCACTAGTGGAGAACGGTAAAATCATTGGAAGCCATAAATACTTACACACAATAATCGATTTGGTTAATTGAGTGACTGGCATTATAGAGTGACGTTATTAGTTTTTTGTTTTTTTTCATCTCACTACATCCTTGACCTTTAAAGGCACCGGTTTCCAGCCGAGGATTTGGGACTTGTTTACAGCGAAGGCATGCGATGGAAAGAGGTAACTTTGTTCGGCTAAATCAAAGCTTGAAGTGAATCTGAAATTCAAACTCTGGCCTAAATTATGCCATTTTATAGCTGTCTGATTAACAGAGCTACATTCCCTCAGCCGTGACAAGATGGCCCATTTCACTTGGGTTTACCAGTTTGTTATCCTTGACCTCTGCAGAGGACTGAGCCCTTCCACAAACATTTATTAGCAGCCAAAATTTACTGGACCAAATTAGTCCACTCAATATGTTAATAAAACATGCCGAGAGCTCGTCTGGACGATTTCCAGATACAAAATGGTTTGCTTCTCGGTCTAAAAAAGCAGCATTGATTTTGCTGACTGCGTTAAGGGCTTTGTTTTCATTGAGGCACAGTTAAAAAAAATGCTCAGGAAAAAAAACAAAAAAAAAGACAACTATCTAAGAGTCTCACACTGTCTAATAAGATTATTTTTTACGATAAACAGGTCCCATGGCGTGGGATAGAGTGTTGACCATATTGTTTGGTAATGTCAGTGCCTTTCACTCTAGCTAAATAAAAATGTCTGTGAAAGTGGTTTCAGCTCGACTAGCTGTGCAGCAGTGCTGTCATGCCTATTTCACACCTTGATACTACAGACTGACCAACTGTGCCAAAGACATCCAAGAATGGACATATGCACAACCAAGCAATTTTGAGAAAAAATAATTACTGAAACTGAAGTTAGAATCCGCTGACAGAAACGGAAAGACTTTCTATTTGTTTCAGTCAATTCCAAAATACCAAAAATGCTGAAAATGCAGTATATATTGTAGCTTTCCAAATTGTATATATTGTGATGAGCGTCCCAAGGAGATATCCTCATGTCTGCCTGATCGGCCCTAGCTGCAGCCCAACAGGAAGCACGACCGGCTGAGGGGTATTTATTTTGAGCTCTCCTTGTCGCGTGATTCTTTTTTAATAATAATTTTAATAATAATTACACTGTATTAACATGTATATATGTATATATAAATACAGGGTGGGCCATTTACCCATCCTGTATATGTAATATATTAATTAAACATATTTTACTACAATATATATATATATATATATATATATGTATATATGTGTGTGTGTATTTATATATAAAAAAATAAATATACAAAGTTAATCACGATTACTATCATTTTTATGTTCTATTATATAAAATATATAATGACAAAAATATCATGAATACATTAAAATAATTCAGTTAATATAATGATGATAATAATAATTATTATTATTATTAGGTTCACAAAAAGTTAACAAAAATATCTAAAAATAATTTTTATTATTTAAAATAATAAAAATAATAATAAATAACCCAGAGTATCCATAATGCAATTAGAAGTTAAATAAAAAGTGCAAGTGGTCCACAAATATTCTTGAGAGCTTTTTATATCCCCACTTCTGCATTCAGAGATGCATATATTAAAAAATATTAGCATAACACTGACATTTGCGGAAGCAGTATTTCTAAAGGTCCCCTGAATTAAGGTTTAAAATGGATTCCCCCGCCCTTAATCTAAAATTAATGGTAACTGTAAATTGCTGGGCAAAAATAATTTCCGAGCTGCTTTTATGTAAAATTCTCCCATCTACTTTGCTCATAAAAGGGGGAAAAGGGCAGATACCATCTAACACAAAGATTCACTTTTTGTCAAGGTAACTTATGAGTAGAAAATTAAGAACATTCTGTGATGTTTTTATGAATATTCAAAGACTAAAAGCACTAAGAGAGACACAAAACCCAACATGCATTATAAAACGTACATAATGTAGAATGAAAATCACATAATAGTGACAGTACTATACGTAATTCCATAGTAAATCAACGAAATATTCAATAATCAAAACGCATTCTCACATGTAAGACATAAAAGCTGTTTCCTTAAGAAAGTGGGACATGACAAGTGCAGCAAAGAGTGGTCTGCTCCTCCATACCCCACTGCATTCTGGGCCAGGCTGAAGCTCCACATTTTAGTACCTCAGGCTATTTTCTATTCAAGCACAGTTGGCTTTGCAATTTGTGTCCAACCAAAGCAAGCATGATCCAGACGCTGTCATTTCCCTCTTTCTATTAAACACGCTGGAGCAGAAAGCGACGCAGCCTGTCTATGGAGAGATTCTTATTTGAGAATGGTCATGGCTAATGCACATTATAATTGGTCTGAACATAGGACAATAAATCTTGATCCCTTCGCAACAAACACACAGAGTCCTGACTCATCTATTCAGGGTGAAAACAACAAGCAAAGTGAGCTGAGTTATGAAAGGGAATCAAAACCTGATTGAAATAGTCAAATAAAAGACCCCTATGGTACTTTAAATGAAAGAATGGAAGATTGAAATAGAAGGACAGAAAATAAACATGGAAATGTAACAGCTGACGAGCAAAGATGTGATGTGGTTCTAGAGTTCAAGAGGTCTCAAAATGAAAGGCTTGATCTGCTGCACCATTTCTAATCAAAATAACCAAGTACTTATATCCCACTATAGCCACTCACTGATATATTCACCCATACATGCATGCAAATACACTCCACATCCACAAGGACAAAATAACACAAATAAACATCAAAGACTCATGCAGGGAAAAGCACAAACACACACGAAAGCGCTTGCAGTGTATCGTTCATGCACGTCACATGTAGAGATATTTGGCTGCTTGCTTACCTCTGCAGATGGGCACTGGGAAGTCCCATACGGCAGCATTGCCTGCATTGGTCACACAGGTGAGCTGAGGATGGCCGTCCAGCACGTAGCCGGTTACACAGCTGTAGCGGATCTTGTCACCAACATTAAAGCGCGTCCCGTACAAGATGCCTTTAGGCGGGACGCCAGGGTTCCCACAAGAACTGCTCTGCAATTCTAAAAAGGAAAATATAACTTTTAGCATATTATGTATTTACTACTATCCAAATAAAGTCTACTCGAAGTCTAGCTATAAAAACACAGTAAAAGCAGTTATATTGTAATTGTAAGATTGTATATAGATGTATGTGTGTGCATATATATATATATATATATATATATATACACACACATATAAACAGCATATATTTAGAATTTTTTTGTAATAGAAATCCATTTTAATATCTTTGTCACATTTAACTAATTTAATGCCTCTTTGCTGTAATGCATTAATTAAAAAAATAAAATAAAATACTGACGACAAACATGGTGCTAATATAGTAGTGCCAATTCAATTACATTTTATTTAACGTAATTTTATTTTCATAGATGTATTTAGCCAATCCATTCAGTGTTGAGTCAGACTAGTTACCCACCATACATTCAAGAATGTAAACAAGTTTTTCTTTCTAATTATTTTCTAACAAAATAATTCTTGGCACTGTTACCATGCCACACTGACAAGCCAAGGGCTCATAGAGCAAAAGCGCGCCGTTTTATCAGAATTATTTGTTGTTTAATCGCCAATTCATGCTTTATGTTCTGGTTGGATCCAAACCAAGGGCAGAGCTGTAGCACTCAGAAATTAATGCGGCCCAGGGACTAGTTTGGGAAATAAAGAGAGAGGTACATTGATTGCACTGTTACACATGACTTGGCGTCAGACATCTTGCTAGTGGGAGACCATGAATTCACTGCTGACTTTTAGAAGGTTTAGACAGACAACTCTAACACCAGAGGCCTGTTTAAGTTTTCATGCTGTTGTTTATAGATCTTAAACTAGTTTTATTATTGTATCTTTATTTCTGAAGACCCAACAAGCATAGCGAAATAAAACCAGAGTGTACTGACCACAGTGTAAAATATATAATGGCATTTTTTCCTGCTGATTTTGTGAATTACTATTGATTAGGCTAAGAAAAGTAACAAATAGAGGATCTATCGAGCAAGATTAATTGCTTCATTACGTCAAACAATACAGCAAGAACATTAACCACACAAAGGAAAACAAAATGACTTACGAAAAATGCTCTGACGCAAATATACCACATAAAAATACAAAGGCATAAAGAAACATTTGCCCAAGAACTATGTTAAGATGCCATCCTTCAGTCATAACAATCACTTTCTAATCCTGTTTACTTGAACAAATACTCATAATAATCTTTTACAAAAGACTGTTCCATTGTACAATATGTTATGGGGTAATATGCCACTTAGCTGTTTTCCCAAAGGCTTTGGTTTTGTGTAGTATTTTTGTAATTACTTATTAAGTAATCACACATGCTCAGTAAATTATGGATTTCTAGCTAAAAGTGGAGCTGGCAATGATCTCTGTAGTTTCAAACATGTAAAATATAATCCATAGTGCGGCTAGGGTTTCTTAATAACCAACATAAATAACATAAACAGCCAATACATCTTTAAATGAAGACATTAGACCTCTAGTGTTCACTAATAATGAGTAACATTATGATTTCAATGCACTGGACTCCTGGGAAAAGACATGCAGCAGAACAAAGTCATTTCCATGTCCTTACTTATTCACTTGGCAACTCCCCTTATTTAATACCCGTAATTACCTCTATCTCAGAGCGAGTGAAACAGGTTGAATTAAATGATGGACATCAACCAAACAGGCCTCTCCCTTGTCAAAACAGTGGCCCCTGATCTCCGTATGTTATGACTGGATCATTTAAAGATCTTAAAGGGGATTTCTGGGGTGCAAATTGCACAATAAGAAGCAAGAACATATAAGAACATCTCTCTGCATGATAATTATGTTAAGCAAAACCTGCTGATGCCCGATTCAGATTTTGGAAAAGGAAGTGTCAGGGAACAAGCATCCAAACGCCAACATCATGTTGGATGTGAAAAAGCATCACATTGGAAGGATTAAATAAAAAAGGATAAATGTGATAATCTTGTGTCAGCAGAACAGGCATTCAAAGCCCTTGAGTGCTGTCAATTTTGCCATTTAGAGTGGTGATGGATCACTTGCGTTTGTCATTGAGGCCGACGGGAATATCAATGAAACGAAAATGAGAGATCCAGTACATCAGCGCAAAAGACAACAAAAACCAGCCAACTGTCCATACACACTTTGTTATTTTAAGTGACTGTCTTTGCACTGGTCATCAGACATGAGAAGCCTGGACTGAATATTTTAAAAAGTATTCCAGTGCATCCTCATTTCCTAATGGGGATGCCATATTGGGATCACACGATCTGTCTTGCAGTTTAAATAAATAAATAATAATAAATAAGTTTACAAGGTTAAAATATTTAACACATTACAAATCATGAATTTAAAATGAAATTTTTTTTTGCAGTATTTATCCAAGTTAATGTTAATTTCAACATATGCATTTGAAACAAACATAAATGTACTAGTATAAGTAGACTAATACATTCAGTGTAAATCAGAATAAAAAAATATGATTTTTAAATATGGTTTTTAACAAATGTATACTACAACTACTTCTAATTATAAATTCCACACAAATTGTATAATGACCATGTGTTGTTCTTAATATACAATAACGGTAATTATTATTTTATTTGTACTACTATACATGATTACGGTTATTATTTATAGTATTTAGTGACTGAGCTTTCCAAAACATGCCACTACAGTAATACATGGACATAAAAAATCTATAAATTAAACAAAATACCCATATATTAAAGACAACTTCAAAAATGAAGGAGCCAGAGTCCAGAGTAATGTAATGTATCAGCGATTCACCCGTCCAAACAGAGTGAGCATGAGTGGGAAAAAGGAATGCCTGCTGGAGCGAGGTAACGATCACGGCAGGGGAAAACAGCAGGAACGTACGATGGCCACAGCCTCCACACAACAAAATACCTCCATCCAGGACACAACCGCATTGTGATCAGTGGCATAAACATATTAGTGGCCACGTTCACACATGAGCAGAATACGGTTGTCAATCCTGTGTTTGCGTCCTTAATACAGTTAGGTTCACACACAGTTTGTTATTTACAGGTGTGACAACAGCATTCTGTAACCAAACTCAAACCTGTACATTTTCAGGACCGCATTCCCGGAAAAGGCCTGGCAACTAGTACAGCATAGACTGTGAGACAGAGCTGCTCTACAAAAGTGTTTTCATGTGTGTTCTTAGCTACTCACAGTAAAGAGGACATAAGCTACATGTCATTTTTTAAGTTTTCTCCCGTCAGTTTTGTGTTCTGCATGCGCCGTGCGATTAAAATACTCCGCTCTTCACCCAAATTTAAAAGCTGCTGTCGGTTAATGAAAGTTTGAAGAAAAAACTTTAATCGAAATTGGACTATTGTGGCAGAAAGTGATAAGACTTTTAGCTTTGTGGACGTCGCCATCTTTGATATTACGGTCAATGTCGCTATGGTTACTGGTAAGGAATATGGACTTGACTCCCGTGCATGTTCAAGAAATGTTTCATCAGGCGCAGCCGTCTGGAACGAAGTTAACTTCCGGTCTGTGTTTAGTACCGCCCGCTACAAACGCAGCTAATGATGAGTAAAGAAGTTAGTGGTTATTATGCTGTGGGATATGTTTCCCATACATTTATGTTTGTGGCGACCTGCCATGATATCAAAAATTACCGATTTTCAAAAAGGCTTTGTTGAATAAAAATGAAGAAAATTTCTGAAGGAAATGTCATTTTCATTTCATCCTCCATGTAAGGCATAGTTTATAAGCGCAGAGCTACTTTGTCTGCTTTCTCGTGTTTAAAGCACCTCCTGCTGGCAGAGAATGAATTTGCATTAATAAATGCATTTAATAAATCAGTCAGATTTACGCAGAAATCATATTTTGCTTGTTATCAAAAAACTCAGCAACTCTAGAAGGACTGTTGTAATGTATTCTATTGGGATGTCTAAAGGAAGTTAAGTTAGGGCCACAAAAGCACGCATGCACATTAACGTTTGTTTATGTTGTTCTTCAAACCGTCTATAGACAGAATTCTCAACTGTAAGCTGCTGTGTGAACCAGACATTTCGAGACTGACAACTGTAAAAAAAAATATGGTTGTCAATCCCAAATACTGAAAACCGTATTCTGCTGCTGTGTGAACAGAGTCACAGTTAGTACTTTTTTTTGTCCATAATCACGTTTAAAAGAATGCTTCATTAAAACAGTCATGCAAATTGTCTCCCCTGCTTCATATTTGCATAACAACTAAGCCATCTGACTGAATTCCAGTATGACTTAGCAAAGGTTACAAATCTTCCAGTAATCTCGCCGATAAGTCAGTGTGACACAGACACGCCCCGGGGAGAGTCTGGCCTTCTCCAGGGGTCTGAGATCTCCTCTCAGGAGCAGTGTGAGCTACAGAGTGACAGGGGGATAACATCTAAGCTTGTTAATGCCCTTCACTGGCCCATCACGATCCTCTCTTCAGCCCTCTTAAAGAGTTTCTGTAAAAGATCGCCACTGCCCTTCAAACCGCAGCCGCCACTGTCGGAATCAGTGTCAGGTTCACTTAGAAATGGCCTCTAAGGAAGCAGCACAAAGCTGCCTGGTTTTCCCATGGAGCTCTCCGACCGATTCGGATAAAACCAGGTCACATATTCAAATGAATGTATCATTCAAGCAATCTGTACAAATCCATATTCATAGAAAGAACGGCAAGTTCTCCCGTTCTGAATGGCTAAGAAGCACTCAAAAGAGCTATAATGAGAAAGAGCCAGGAACAGTATTCTTTCATCTTTTCTCACAAAGACACCACAGCACCGGTATCAGTTCCTTCTCTTCTGTTTTATTAAGAAACTTCCAGAAGATGCAAAGCACAGAAAAAGTTGGCAATTATATATTTTGGGGCCGTCTCTAAGAGCAAGTGCGTAGTCGTGTAAAATTAAACAGGGCTTGCAAATTTCCAGAAATCCTGCCAAAGCTATACATTGCAAGGACTTATTATTTGTGGCGGTAGTACTCATGCGCACAGTCCCTCTGGCGTTTATTCTTTCTTGCAAGTTGGCTTGAACCGCCTAAACACTTTGAGGATTCAACATAGAAAATCTTAGCTACTTTGAAAGTAGAAGTTCTTTAGAGAACAGATTTTTATAAATTTTTCATTTACAGTAAGGAGGAGAGGTGGGGGAAACAATTCACAGAATTAAAACCCTGACATGTAGAAGAAAGTGAATCACACACTTGTAAGCTTGAAAACATTCCTAGTTTTTACAACAAACTGAGGCTATGCCAGTATCATTTGGTTTGAAAATTCACTTCGCTACACTACAAGCTTCAAAACTCAACTTTAGGTTGGGGAATGGGTTTTAAACTGTAGAACTGGCTGGCTTTCTTATCAGCAGACCTCCATTCAGGCTGGCCATTCATCACCGTCCCACTGCCTTAGACATGTAGTGCTGGGGCTGGACCTTGCAGCTTGGACTCTCGGTTGACAGGGCATTTCCTGCCCTCAATGTTCCATCTTTTGTACCAGCTAATATGTGGTCTATCGATTGCATTTGTAAAAAAGCAGGATGTACTTCCAGATTTTTTTTTTTTTTGAGTCTGAAAGGGAAAGCAAAAATCTTCACTATCTAGATGGGTGGACAGCAAGCCAGAAAGTGGCAAATTTTCTTTCAGCACAATGTTTCTAAATAAACAGGCCATAAGCTAGTGGATATGAAGCAGTATTGGCATTTTAAAATGATAGGCTACAACTACTAGGTTTCCTGAACACACTGCTGCTATTGGGTCAGAATATACTGATGCCCCAAACAAATGTCATTGGTTAAACCAATATTGCTGTTTCTGGTTGAGATTCTCAAAACAGATGTTTTGTTAGTGCCAGAGCGTTTAACGTTTTTGGGCTATCTCTGCATATTAAGCTAGGTTACCATAGACTAAAATAACAATGAGACATTTCGCAGCATCTTTCCTCAAAACAAAATTGTATGAGAAGTTTGAAATGATATGTAAGGTTAAATAAATGATGACCATTTTCATTTTAATAAGGCATTGTCTGTGTGAAATTAAATCTATTACTTTTAGAGATTCACTGACATGACAAAGTAAAGCCTAATAACCCACTCACAGAAAAGATGAAACAGTTGTACAAAAAAACAACAACACAAAAATCAACATAATTAATGTGCTATCATACAATTATAAGCTTCATATTTTTTTAAACCATCACATTTTGCATTTACTTCTATTCTAAGTGCCTCACTACAGCCTAATGTTTTGCTGCTGCTTTTTTCAAAGTACAAAATAAGTAAAATAATTCACAGAAATGTACATGATAACAAGACAACTGTTCTTAGAAATTCCAGCCATTCTCATATAAATCTTATTTTTTTATAAACAAAATAAAATAAAAAGAGTAAATCTTATATCACAGATTTTATATATATTTTTGTATAATTACCCAAGTGTCCTCTAAAGAACTACTCATGCATGCAAATTGAGACGGCAATTTTCACAAACAGCTGTCTTCTCCCATCAGCACATGGGGGTTCAGTAGAGAGCCTGACGATATCCCCCAGCCCTTTGTGTGACAAGGCCCAAGAAGACTCAACTTCAACATGACGACGCCATGTGAGAAAAACAAACATCTCATCCCTTCCGGAGGAAGAGTCTGTCATCTGGCAGTTTAAGACGAGCAGAAAACAACTTGAAGTTTTCCAGAGGCATCTGACCTAAGAGGCCCCGTCGCTGCCCAACGCATTAGCATCCCAATTTGGTTTCAATACAGCCCAAGACTTGTGCCGAAGGGGTGACTTTATTACAATGTGTTGCGACCTCGCCTCAACGCTTTCTTGCTTATAAATTATTCTCCTTTCAGGGCAGAGAAGCAAGGCGCCTATCCACTTACAATCCCGCAGGAATAATAAGATCCTTAAACCCATTTCCATCTGCCAGCAAGCAGCAATGAGTGTGTTGGCCTCATCGTTCAATTCTGGAAGAGGTATAATGGAGATATTTTCTTTTCATTATCACAATTATGACTGCATGGCTAGAAGGGATGGATTTCTTTGTCTCCAGTTGGACGCTGCTCGGCTGAGATGCGCTATGTTTTCTTTTTGACACTATCTTATCCATATTTGTCCCAAGATAAAAAATTACAGCCGTAGCTTTGTACAAAGCAAACAAAGGTGGAAGAGAAAACCAAAGGTGAACAAAGGTCTACGAAGCATACTTTCAGTCACCCTTTATTATTGAGATGGATGATAGAGCAAAGTGGGAGAAAAAAAAATAAATGAAGGGGTCACTTAAAACCTGAACAAAACTATCAAGGCTTTAATGAAGTATTGGTATTGTAGCCAAAGATGGTTCATTTCACCACCTACATCCTTATGTTTTGAAAAAAAGACCAATTCACATACACACCCAGCCTGAAAATTGATCATCTCTGTGGTCTTTGGGGGTCATAACGCTTTCAAAATGACCTCATTTAGAGCAAATGTACCTCTCTGAATGATCTAACATCAATGCTGCTAGCTTGATAAGCGAAGCCATAGACATTGCGGCATGTCAAAGGTTATGAATGGGAGGGCATTACAGACAGAAATGAAAGCCCACTGTGGTTGATTGTTGGAGTATGTCAAAACACATTTGTGTCTACACAAGACCTTGGTTGGATTATATAGAACATGCGTCATACAGTACCCCACTCTCATCTATTTCAATCAATCATGGCTAAACCAAAGCTTTACACACTTTGATCATCTGCCTTGTGAGATCACAGAAACCAAAGGTAAGATTGCTCTTGTAAATGAATCTGAACAAAAGATGAAAGGGAGGACTGTAGACTATGAATATGTTTATTATTCGCCCCCAACCCCACCTCCTGTGCCTACAATCTGCCGTCAGTTGTACAGCAATAAGTCCAGCGCCTGCTTTCAGAAACTTTGATGGAAATCTGACCTTGCTACTTTAATGTCATCAGAGGAACCTAAAGATCAGTCGCAGCTCGATTGTGTATTGATCGCAGGCTTGCTCTGGTATGGAAGGGCTGTGCTCGCAGGTGCGGGCTAAAGGAGACAGACTGCAAACTAATGGGTCCCACCATCAGCGGCCCATCTTCAGCACAGTGCCATTTCCTTTGATTCTCATCAAAAAGGACTCTAGCTGCCTTTTGATCAGGCTTTGGCAAGGATGCCCTTGCTTACCTCCTCTTACTAATTGAGGGGCGCTTTTTTTTGTGCACTGTGTAGGTGTAATTAACTCAGGTTATTAATTATTGTTGCTGGCCTGAGAACGTCGGAACAGCAAACATTTTTCCACTTCCTAATTATGAGGATGGAGTATAATTTATAATTAAATGAAATCATCATCCACAGATTGCATTTGACCCATGATGAAATGGAAATTGATATGCTGTTCCTCTTAACGCCATAAATGCTAATCTAGATTCACTGTTTGCATTGTGAAAACGTGTTCTTTTGGTTTTTATTAACCCCAAGCAAATGTGGGTTGATCCGACCACAATTTATCAAATTACCACAACCTTTTAAATGTGAAAGCAAAAGCTAATGGCGGATTCAAATACGAAAATGACCATAATTCAACATTAGCATCCCAAAAAAGACAGCTACCATGCTGAGGTGGGCGAAAAACAGAGGCGGCTGTTCTCTGAAATGCAAAAATGAGAGTTTTTTTATACAATTTCTGAAAGAGCGTTCAAAGCGTGAAAAACTATATTGGATAATTTCAGATTTCACAAGAAATTTCATTTCATCTCATTTATCTACGTTAGGCCCTATTTGACCTCATCAAACCAGAAAACCAAAGAAACCAAAGCTAGTATGTTGCAAGGTGGCGTTCACATATTAATAAAAAAGGGTTCATGGAAATATTTTCATTACTAAAATAGAAATGCTGTTCTTGCTGTGAAGGTTTGGGAGAGCAGATAGGAATCCAGTCCAGGTAGGTTAATAATATTTTATAGGCAAGTTCAAAGATTCATAATACATTCAAAGCATTGTTCATGATGTTCTGTGAATATTGTGAAATATTCAGTGCCTATGCCACATCGCAGCACTGAGGTAATGTCACGAGGCATAGGCTAAGGAAGGGAAAATGAGGAATATCAAGTCAGATCATGGACCCCATGGATGACATTTTTCATTGCAGTGTACGCACCTTTATGTGTACACCATCATGAATGTTAATGATGTACAACTGTGCTCAAAGGCTCTTTCATGTTAATTTTTCAGTAGCTTTGAAATAATTTAGGCTATAGGTAAGAAGAACTACATGAGAAGGTTAGTGAGGTAACCTGACATGGCTTCTCCTACTAATTATTTAGAAAGATAATGAATGAAGCTCTGGCCTCAAGCGGTGATCGTTTGACAATTACAGACTCTGTCAAGTGACTGCTGACTAGTCTAGACATAAATAGCTTTGGTGAAAAAAAGATTTAAGATTTAAAAACAAGAAGTCCACTGACAAATCCAGATGAGGTTGTTTAATACCAACAAGAACCAAAAACGATATCGGCTGAATTCAACAAAGCCAGTGCTTAAATAATGTTATTTACTGCACATGCTAAAAGGTATTTGAGTAACCAGAATTTGAAGTATTAATAGTGTTCTAGAACTACGACATTAAGCAGCAGCTCAGCAATATTTCACTAGCTTAGGTACTGTGTTTTTTTTTTTTTTTTTATAAAATCAGGTAACAAACTAATAGACAGATGTATAGACATATAGATGGATACTGTAATGTTAACTTTTAAAGTGAATTAACAAGTAAATCACATAATTTCTCAATATTCTTCTCTTTTTTTCTAGTGTTTCTAGTGTTTAGCCTTCCCAAATGTGGCTAGTTGTCAGAGAAACATCAGCACCCTGCTAGCCCTTTTACATTATTAATCACTCAGTATCTTCCCAGCTATCATTAGCCACGTTTCCATTACAGATTTGCGCAAAACGTTGCAGATATTTGATAAATGTCGATAAAATAGTATTATGAAATGACATTAAAACGTAAACTTTTGCCTCTCGTGGTAAGTCATAGCAATGAATTTTGGTGGTATTTTGGATGTATTCATACAAAGGAGGTGTATGCATCTATAATCACAGAAGCAGAACGGAGAGATACTTTAGAAATGTGCAAGGCGAGGCTGGAATAAATACAAACATCAACCGAGTGATCGCTATATGTGAGCAGTTTAAACTGTCTATGCATTAATGGCAGGGAAAGGCCGTTATACTCAAGAATGAACACGTATTAAGTGTTTCTTGGAGGTTATAATACATTTTAGAATGATCATATTACTTTTTTACATATGCCATGTGACTTGTAAATGCAAAAAAGGCGCCATTTGTGAAATGCTCCTTTTTCAAATTGCCAGAAAAACCAACTCATGAGAGTGTAAATTTTTTTTGCCGATATATGGGAGTTTTCGCAAAATTGACGCGTTTTCATTATGTGTAGTTTCAATTGCAATTTGAAGTGTAATGGAAACGCAGCAACTGTCTACTACTTCCTTTTCAACTCCTACATATTACAATGCCGACCTCTGCTTGTTTCTTTGTTGTTTCCTGTTTGAATTCTCAGAAAGTTTTCTCTCCTTTCACTGACGCTCTCCACAGCTGTGCTCGATTCTCCTGCCTCCTCTCCTTCTAATGTCATTTTGAGCCTCCAATGCAGGCGAACTGTCTCAATTATCCTCTGTCTGCCTCTCCTGGCATGCTTGAGTTGAGTCCATCTTACAGCACTCAGAAGGTTCATGCCAAATTGGAAATCTCTATATGCAATTAGGTTGGCCACTAAAGCATTCTTTAAATCTACATGTCAAATAAATTTGACATGAATTATTCCTAGCTTTATGGTAAAGGTATAGATAACACTATGTAAAAAAAAAATCCCAATTGGGCAAACTGAGCGGAAGCCTACAAATAATACCTTGGAATTTAAATTAGATTTAAAAAATGTAGGACTACATAAAAATAGTCCATTTGCTACACAAAGCATATTGAAGAAAAATATATATATATTTTACATGCAAAATATTAATTAAGGTAATCAGGTAAAGTATTAGTTAAGCATAAGTTATATTCAGCATTTGATGACTACTAGAAGTGTGTATACATATACATTTTTTTTTCTGTATTAAAAATTAATTAAATTGTAAAGCTTAAAATAAACCATACAAGGCTTTTGCATTATTACAAAAGTCTATTTTAGAATAATTTCTAAAGAGGTAATTGCTGCTGAACATTGCCATCATTACATTTCGTTAAACTGATATTTCTGTTTTTACTGTCATGTTAATCACATAAATGCTGCATTGGTAATCATAAGATAAGATGTCTTTAAAAAAATGAGCAATACAGATCCCAAACTTTTGAACAGCAGAGTATATCATGCAGTACTGTCAAAATATGACTGATATAGAAATATAGATTGATGTGGCAATAGGAAACCTATGGAAAAGGAGATCAGCACCATGGACAGCACCCAAACACTCTTAGTACAAGAAAGCACTTGTTTCTACAGGATGGCAGATAAAATGATTCCCATTCCCAACTCAACAGCTCCGGGGGGGTTAAAGGCAAAGGACTGCAGAGATTAATGGCAGTGTCTACAAGGAAATAAAATGGGGCCTGGCCAAAAATATATACATTTACAAAGAAAGAGAAAAGGAATAGCAGAAAATAACACTTTATCATCGCCTCTTTAGCTTGCATCCCAAGATGAAGAAGCGTACTGCTATGTGTCACAGCCTGAAAGATTGTAATCAAGCAATTTCTCCAAAGGAACCCCCTTGAGAAGGTTCAAATACCTATTTATTGCCAGGACCACAGATTTTTTTCTCCCCCCTTTTTTGGCAGCATGGCCTTCTCTTTGATGGTTTATGGCAAATCCCAGTCGCTTTAATCAATATAACTCAGGGCCCATCAATGTCATTTGTTCCTGACATCTTTAGATCCTTTTATGTGTTAAAGAGGTTAAAGATTCCTGTGATTATGTCACAGGGTTCAGAGACCTGTATGATGTCAGAGGAAAATGGCAGCCAGCATGAGACTAGGTACAACAGAACAACATAAGGACAGGCCATTCTGTGGTGCTAAGATAGCAGGAGAGAATGGAAAGTCTCCCAACAGCCCCTGCCTGAAACACAGAGATAGTACTTGTTCTCCTGAGGAGGACATGGACTAAAAGCATGACTGACTCTCTCATTTTGTTGCATGTATAATACATTCTCCATGTCATAAAACAAGAAGATATATTAAGGAGAAGGCGTGGGGAGGCACAGTCGTAAAAAGGTTTATGCACTGGGAAACTGGGGGAGCAGTTGGAGGAAGTAGGAGGCTGGAACTCAAAGACAGTGAAACAATGGAGAGTCTCAGCTATCTATGAATGTTAATGTATTGACATTTCAGTTTGAGGTTGAGAACAACAACCTCCGGTACATCTGCTATTTATAAAACATTTGTTAAATATTAATTCAAGGCATTGGATTGTTTAAAAATTCCTTTATTTTTCTGCTTGCATTTTATTATTATTGGAAGCAGTAGTATAATTATTAGTACATTTGAAATTCACTTGGTGTAGACTTGTGTAGGCATGTGAACATATATTTTTTAAATGTTTATTACAAATATATATATTTTCCAAAAAAAATCACTTTGTTATACTTAATATTCTTTATTATTTATTTGTTTTCCTTTATAATTTATTTATTACTATCATTAGTGTGTCATGATCAGCTGGATGTGCCAGCACAGCTCTGGATGGCACTCCAGCTATTCACGAACTGTGTGTGTGTTTGTGTCTGTTTTCATTCATGGACTCTTGTCACCGCCCATCTCATATGTTGTCACGGTTCCCATTCATGTCTCCGCCCCCCTTGTTTGTTGTCATGGTGGTTCATTGTTGACTCCACCCTCTGTCCTAGTTTTATTTGTATATAACCTGGAACTGTTTGTATGTTGCCACGGTCCATTTTCACTGTCTCTCTGTCGTGAATTGTTTGATTTACTGTTTAAGGACTCATGCCTGGACACTGACTACTCTACTGCTTTATCTGCTTCATTCCTGTTTGCTACTGATCGACCCTGCATGTCTCACCTCTTTTCTTGAATAAACAATCTATAAATGAATCCGATTGTATCCTTGCTTCCTGTTTGTGACATCGTGACCCTGGACCACAAAAGAAGTTAAGTGTAATTTTTTTTGTTGTATTTTTTTAAAACTGATATTTATAAACTATTTGAAAGCTGAGAAACAAGCTTTTCATTTATGTATGCTTTGTTAGGACAAGACAATATTTGGCTGAGATAGAACTTTTTAAAAATCCAAATTCACTTTGTCCAACTTAGTCCTTAGCAATGCAAATTACTAATCAAAAAGCAAGTTTTAATGTATCTACGGTAGGAAATTCACAAAATATCTTCATGGAACATGATCTTTACTTAATATCCTAATGATTTTGGCATTAAAGAAAAATCTAAAATTTTGACCTATGAATATATTTTTAATTGACTATTGTTTGACTATTGTTTCAAATGTGCTACTAATGATTGGTTTTGCAGTCCAGGGTCACATGTGTTAGATGGTATTATTAATGATTATTTTTGTCTATAATATACGGTATTGTTAAACTAAATTATTTAAAGTTATTTATTTTAATTAATTATTATTAAAATTATTTGTTCGATCTTACATGTGTTAAACATTATCGCAAAGCTATGTTCATTTTTTATACAACTGCTTTTGTACATAACTCTTTTGTTTACTGTATTTGTATTTTTACTTAGTTTCTTTAGTTATTAGACTTCTTATTATTATCATTTTTGTACCATGTTATTATTATATACACTACACCTCGTGCTGAATTTTTAGGCAAGTTGATATTCTGATCATTTTTACCATGTAAAATTGTAATGTAAAACATTTTACCTATAGTAGTCAGTAGTAGTAAATAAGATTAATGTGGTTTGGGATTGGTAAAATAATTAGGAAAAAAAAATATGACCAGAATTTCAGCTTGCCTAATAATTCAGGCACACAGTGTATATCTTATTTCATGCACTATATTCAAGTTTTCTGAATAAAATTGATTAATAAGTAACTAACTAAATAAAATGTAGTTATACAAAGAAGAGAGACCAGGAAAAAAAATATAAAATAAAATCCTGTGTGTTTCCTGTAAGTGATACAGGTTTGAAATGATTTGAGAGCAGGTCAGACAGACCGTTTCTAATTGTCTAGTCATACAGATTCTTACAGCAGTCAAGCAACATACTGATGTGTCCTACATTTGTGTGTATTCTAAACTAACGTGCTGCTGAGGAAAAAAAAAAAAAAAGTAATGCCAGAGGACATAAAAGAGGAAAGGAGGGATTTTTGCACTTCTTCCTTTCTTTGATCTAGTTCCTGTGCTTCATGTACAAGCTGGAGCTGCATGTCAAATCTGCTGGGGAAGCAGGCGGCGTCAGTCAGCGGCCAGTCAGATGGAACTGGAGGAGACGGGTGTAAGCTGTCCCATGAGATACTCGTGCTTTGATAACCCCGCAGGAGCAGCACTGTGTCTGTGTGTGTGTTGTGAATATATCTATTCTCCTTCACCGTGTGTAAGTGAAATGATCCATACAAATGGTGTGATTGTGAACATGTGCTTTTGTGTTAGTCCTTAAGTGCACTAAGAGGATGCTTGGTTTTACAGACAAATCTGCTGAAAAATAAATAAATAAAAATCTGTATCTGACTAAATCTCTTTCTGAGGACATGTGTGTAGTTTAGAAACTTTGATGCCAAGGAACTCAAAAACTTTCATATATATATATATATATATATATATATAATGCTGCCTTATATTTATGTGAAAACTGTGAACACATAATAATAATAATGGCAGTTAAATTGCATTATTTCCATCCAGAAAGTAAAGTAAAACAATAATATGAAATTTAGTAAATGGATTTAAATGTATTTAATGAATACCTTGACTTTAACAGGCCTAAATAAGTCAAGCACCCCCTTGTGGCTCACTGAGAGTCCCGAACCCCAGCTTTAAAATCAGTTTAATAATATTTTTACATTCTAGTGCTATATATAGTATAGTAAAGTTTGATTATGAATATTTGATTTGAATATTGATCACGACTAAAATCAGTGAATCACTAATCTACCCGAAATCCACATGAACAGCCTTAACTCTAAGTAAAAGGAGAGTTAGATAGAGAGAAGTAACGATCAAAAGAAATCACGTGGCAGGTCATGGTGTGGAGTGGTGCTGATGGATGTGCCTTTCATCTACACATAGACACAAACTCCCACAAACACAACCATATGGGGGAAGTGGCTGGGGTCTTCATTACAAAGACTATGAATGCATCCCTCTACACCTACTCCGCCACTCTCAAGGTCATTCCCTCAGCTGGGCCATCAATCAAAGCAATGCCTCTGCCACAGCCACCGCAATCCCATTGCTGTGCATGCCCACCTCTAAAGTGGATGCTGGCAAGTCTTCTGTGGTGAGTGGCGAGCCGGGGACATCCGAGTCTGAGTGCTACAACAAGATATTTGAATCTGAATATATGAGAGAGAAAGTAGAAACCCATCTGCCTTGCAGGCTCACCTTGTTCAGACCTGGTTAGGGAAAGTGTGCTCGCTAGCAGCTTTCTGCATGGCAGCTACTCTGCTTTAATTAATCTTGTCTGACCCGCATCTGCATGCATCAGTAGCCTGGCAAAATCTTCTAAGCATTCCAGCATGCTGTACTGAAAATGGCTTTGCAGAAGTCAACAGCATGAAAAGAGAAGCCGGGACCCAAATGTATTGTATAGTTGCATCATCTCATGATGGAGGTGAGACAGCAGGGTGTGATACATACAAGAAGACCCTGTAGAATAAAGGTAAAGGCTACAGTAAAAGCTGATAGGGAGAAACAGTGAAAAAAAAAAAAAAAACAGTGGTTCTCACCGTTTCTGACTGGAAGACCTCTGTTGTCCAACACAATATTTGAAGCCCCCCTTCCCCACATATAGGCTACAATATGTTTTTGGCTTTTCTCTGTTAAAGCTTTTCTCTGTTTTCTACCTCTATTAATTAATAGAAACTGGAAGTATTGATATTAAATGAAATAATTACAATTTTATTTGGTCATTCCTAATATGTTAAGAACTGCATGTTCTTTAATAAAAACAATTTTGAGGGGGGAAGTTTATTATTAGTGTATTATTGGTTGCTTTTAAGCTTTAAGCTTTATTTTGATTAGAGTGATATTTAATATTTGTAATATAATGTATTAATTTCAGTATTTTTCACCTGAACTACTGTCCTATTCATTCTATAAAAAAATTAAAACAAATAAAACATGAGCTGTCAATACATTCAATAATTTATTGTGAATAATCTGTAATTAATATCATATTCGTGTAGTATATATATCCAGTGGACATTCAATTCTGTTTAAATATTTAAATATTTAAATTATTATAAATAAATTATTAAATTATTATTATAAATAAAATGTATCAAAACAGAAAATTAAATTAAAATAATAAATACATGTATCATATCATATCATATCATATCATATCAAACATGTAATTAAAAGGATTTTGCTGTCGTTTCATAATGCCAAAATGTTTATATAAAATGTTATTTCACACTTCTTCAGCTTTGAAGCTCTCACCATGCTATGAATACAAATTAATCTACTTTTGTTAAAAATATAATGTGATATTTAAAAAAAATACACAATAAAATAGCAATCTTTAAATTCATTGCAATTTTGTGCTGCAGTCGATGATTAGTGCTGCTATACCGCAGAGACCTAGTCTGCATGTGCACAAAATCCTTGAATGGATTCTGAGGAGGAACAATAACATGCTGCTACCACAATGGCTGACAAAGCCTCTCTGTGGGTTTAGAAAAACATACGGCATAACACCACACTAATGACAGACAGAGACACACACATACACCTACTTACACACACCAACCGCATTCAGGCTATGACTGAGTGGGATTCGCATCACAGTCTTCCCAGGAGTTAGGACAGATGTTAACCTGACACAGACTCAGAACATATGCATCCCTGTGGCGCAGCTCTGCATGGGGCCTCACAGCACCGCTCTCACTGTTCTAAACCCACCTAAATAAAGCAAACCTTCACACACCCTGCCGCTCTGACAACCAGAATCAGGTGCTCTTCAATTATTAACTGCAAATCACTGCTATCATACTTTGAAGACATATTTAGGTAATGCGGATCAGATAGCAAATGTTAATCAGATAACAATTGCATATTATCCAGACTGACCATTATGGCAAACAGGCAAGGAACCATAATCTGCAAAATTTTTTTCTCATGCCTTTATGGGGCAGTCGTGGCCTAATGGATAGAGAGTCAGACCTGTAACCCAAAGGTCATGGGTTCAAGTCCCAGGTCCGGCAG